>VWZI01018581.1:585354-606182 GCA_013396835.1 Psilopogon haemacephalus | reverse complement strand
AAAAAAAAAAAAAAAAAAAAAAAAGCAGCAGCCAACACTGAGGCTGTCATGGCTATATTTAGTTGGAACTTTTCTGTCCAGGATTCAGACTCTATTTGGAAACCCTGTGCCTTGGCATGCAGCCAGGCAGCTCGGTTTTATACAGTAATCCCTCAGCATATGGCAAATGTTTCTCATCTCCCAGTGGCTGCAGCACTGGCCCTGGCAGCCTGGCAGCAAAAGGTTTTAAGCTGAAACTGAGACAAGCTGACTGGATGTGGTCGTGGATTCACTCCTTAGACCCAGAAGGTCTTCTAATAGAAACATCTTCTTGGCGTAGCTCTAAAAAACACAATCCCCTTGAGCATTATTGCTGCCTTCTGCCCCAGCCCCCAGTGCCTTCTGGACATTTTTGGGGTGCAGACCTCAGGGCATTTCTACCAGTCACTGGCCTGGGATGATGCCTGGGAGCAGGGAATAAGATGTGGAGCACCCTGAACCATGCCCTCAGGTCATCCGGGCTGGTTTAGCTGTCAAGGTGGGAAACAGCTTCTGGTTATTTTGTCCCTCTCTCCACTGAAAATGTCATAAAAATCCCCATTTCACATGCCAAAAGTTCTAGAGTTGACACAGCAATTGCCCAGAGCATAGTGTAGTTCCCAGTAACATGATGGTGTTTTGATGCTAAGGATTTTGCCCTGACAGTCTATGAGCGTCTGAGTGACGCTCAGGGAAGCAGAATACTCATGCGTCCTGGCCCTCTCCTCTCCTCTCCTCTCCTCTCCTCTCCTCTCCCACAATTATGAATGTCACAAGCACAAGGCTTGTGACAGGATCTATCATGGAAACACAGAAAGCAAAACCTCATGTTCGCAAGTGCTGCACACTTTTCCCTGCTCCATGGCAGCTGTGAGATGGAGGGAAGCAGGAGCCAGATGATAAAAGGTGATCAAACAGTTATTTATACAGCTCTTCTAAATATTTGAAACTTATGACATGCATGATGATGTATAACAAAAATATCTGCTTCAAAACCGTCCAAGCTAAATCCCACATCCTTATTTTAATTCAAGAGTTCAAGAGATTTAAGGCAGTCCATGCTGCTTATCTCTCACGGTGAGGAGTGCTTCAGCCAGCCCCAGGGGACAACAGCTCTGGGCACAGACTTACAACCCAGCACCACAACCCTGGGGAAAAGAAGCCCCAGTGGGGGCATAGTTTGGACCAACTATGGGAACAATGTGAAGGGCATCAGCAGAGATGCATGGGACCAGTGCCTTCAAAGCAGTTTGATTTGGGCACCCTCGGTCCCTGATGGAGGCCCCATGAAGCCTGCCGCAGGGATTCACAGAGCCATAGAATGGTTTCTGTTGGAAGGGACATTAAAGATCAACTAATTCCAACCCCCTGCCATGGGCAGGGATAACTTTCACTAGACCAGGTTGCTCAAGGCCTCATCCAGCCTGGTCTTGAACACCTCCAAGGAGGGGGCATCCACAACCAACCTGCGCAACCTGTTCCAGTGTCTCCCCACCCTCACTGTAAAGAATTTCTTCCTAATCACCAGCCTAAATCTCTCCTCTTCCAGTTCAAATCCTTTGGCCCTCATCCTATTGCTATAGGCCCTTGTAAAATAGAAAATTCAAAGCATCTTTTCCCATACCACTCAGCCTAATAGTGTTTCCGAGGTGTCTAATTCTGCTCACCTAAGAGACATCAGAGCACCTGAGGGAGCATTCTGGGCTCCACAGGGCCCAGGATCTGGAGACAGCTGATCTCCCAGCCGGTGTACCAGAGCAGAGGGGTGCCTGGAGGGTGCAGGTGTCTTGCACCACCCCAGCCTTGCTGCTCCTTGCTTTCCTCCTGCCACAAGCACTGCTGCAGCATGCTGAGGCTGAAGGTCTGGTGTGCACAGCCAGGAGCGGGAAAGATGGCAGCAAATGAAGATCCACTAGCTCCTCCTCCTCCTATGCAGCAGCAGCAGCAGCAGCCTCTGATGTGCTCCCTCAGCAGCTCCACAGCTTCTGGGGCAGAGCTGTCCCATCAAAGCTTGACCCATGCCTGCACCAGACTCTGGGACATGCTGCAGTCCTTCAGCTCATCGCTCCTGTGTTGGCTCCTTCCCATGCCTCGGGGACGGCAGCATGAAGAGTCACCCACGGGCACCAGGGTGTTTGGTTCTCCCCTCTGCCCCACATTATTTCCCCCAGGTCTGCCGGGAGCTGCCTGGAAGCGGTTGGCAGAGCCTGCTCCTGCAGCACTCCAGCGTCTGCTGGAAGCGAGGCGAGCTTTGCATCTTCGCTTAAACGCCCACCGGCCTGTTCTCCAAAGCGCTGTGATTCATCGATAGCCACTTAGTTCAGCTCTACCCTCTCCTCATCCCCAGACGTGGCATTTCCCTAACTCACACGGGCTGTTCCTGCTGCCGTCACACACCTACGGGCACAGCTGTTCCCTCACAGGCACTTTCCACACGGTGCCAGCCTGCGCAAGAAGCTCTCCCAGCCTGCGCGGCGTGTGCTGCCTGCAGGTGAGGCACAGCTTGGCCACTGCCCGTTGGACCCAAGTCCCAGCAGGTGTAATGAGTTGCCTTGGAGCTCTGCTGTCCAGTGAGGGGGTTTGGATGTAACTCTGTTTCTTCTCAGGGTCAACCTGGGCACTCAGAGCTCTCTGTGCCAAACGCTGCCTCAGTGAGGATGATCAGAGGGCTGGAGCACCTCTCCTATAAGGAGAAACTGAGGGAGTTGAGGCTGTTCATTCTGGAGAGGAGAAGGCTTATTGTGGTCTTCCAGTATCTGAAGGGGGCCTACAAGAAAGCTGGGGAGAGACTTTTTAGGATGTCAGGTAGTGATAGGACTAGGGGGAAAGGAACAAAGCTAGAAATGGGTAGATTCAGACTGGATGTGGACCATGAGAGTGGTGAGGCCCTGGAACAGGTTGCCCAGGGAGGTGGTGGAAGTCCCATCCCTGGAGGTGTTTGCAGCCAGGCTGGATGAGGCTCTAGACAGCCTGATCTAGTGTGAGGTGTCCCTGCCCATAGCAGGGGGGTTGGAACTAGATGATCCATGTGGTCCCTTCCAACCCTGACTGATTCTATGATTCTATTAATTCATAGCATTCATAAAATTGTTTGTGTTGGAAGGGACCTTAAAGATCATCTAGTTCCAATCCCCTGCCATGTGCAGGGACACTAGGCCAGGTTGCTCAAGGCCCCATCCAAGCTGGCCTTGAACACCTCCAAGGAGGGGGCATCCACTGCCTCTTTGAGCAACCTGTTCCAGGGCCTCACTACTATCACTGTAAAGAATTTCTTCTTCATCTCCAGTCTAAATCTCTCCCTTTCCAGCTCAAAGCCATTGCCCTTCATCCTAACACTTGTAAAATGCCTCTCCCCAGCTTTCTTTGAGGCTCCCTTCAGGTATCATTAGGTCACTCATTGTAAAACCTTGGCAAAAGCTTTCACCGTCCGATCTGCAAAAGTCCTGCCAGATCCACTGCCTTCCCACCAGATGGGCCTTATTAAGAGATGTCACACTGCTAACAACATCTGACAGCTCTTGGAATCCCTTCCCTGCTCTGCTCTGTTTGTTCTGAGCAAGGCAGCAGCCTGAGCGCTGAGGCAAGGGCATGGGCACCCCAGATTTGCTTCATGCCCTTTTCCTTCTACCTCCCTTTTTTTTGCTGGAGTTATCCAGCTCCACTCATGTGGGTACTATAAGCTAGATCAGGTTGCCCAGGGCTCCATCAAGTGTGATCTTCGATGTCTCTAGGGATGGGCCCTCAACCACATCCCTGGGCAACACATTGTAGTATTTCACCACTCCCATCATAATAAAGAACTTTCTCCTAAACCTACTCTGCTCCAATTTCAAACCATTTCCCCTTGTCCTATCACCACAAACCTTTCCAAACAGCCTCTCCACAGCCTTCCTGTAGATCCCCTTCAGATATTGAAATGCAGCTCTAAGGTCTGCTCTGAACCTTCTCTTCTCCAGGCTGAACAGCCTTGCTTCTTTCAGCCTGTTCTTTCAGCCTGCCTTCATAGGAGTGGTGCTCCAGTCCTCTGAGCACCCTGCATTTCAAGTGTGCAGCCATCTCTGGTGCTTTCTGATGACAGCTGTTGATGCTGTGATGTTAAGATGCCACCCCGCTCTGAGCCACTGCAATGCCATTGTGGACATCATCTTCTGCAGGCTCAAGGCCACTCAGGGAAACAGGACGAGACTGATGTTTAGCAGAGCACCCTGGGTGCTCTGATTCAGCCCGTGGACTGCTCTTGTCTACCTGGCTCCACTCACCTGAGTTTCCTCAGCTCACACTTGACTGCACAGGCTCAGGGGGAACGGGCTCAGGGGGAGCGAGTGTCTCACAGGCTCTGTGATAACTGGTCACCATCTGAGCATGGGGTCCTCTGCCAGCCTCCAGTGGAATACTGCTTCACTCACACCCCTGACTCACTCACACCATTCTTCCCTGACAGCAGACTAGCTCCATGTAGGAGAAGGGCTTGGCCAAGTGTTGTGCAGCGTTGGAGAGCTGTTGTTGGCACTGCTGCACGCATTCCCTCTGAGTCCACCGCTGCAGCGCTCACTTGCAGTCTGCAGCCTCTTCCTGATGTACTGTGCCAGCCCCATAGGTTGGGGGCTGGCACAGTATCAGGAATCAGGAATATTTCAGCCTCGGCAGTGTCATCCTGCTTAAAAGTCATGATCCAGGGGAGAGCCAGGTGGTTTGGTCTTCGGGCACACCACAATGCCCCAGGACACTTCATAACACTGTGGCTGTGGCTGGGAAGGGGACAGCTGGGCTGCACTGGTGTGCCCTAGCTCTGCAGCTGAGTGCCTCTCAGGGGACATCCCATCCCTGCCATGCTTTCTCATTTCCATCCTGACCTGCTGGTCTTCAGCTCACCTCCATTTAATATTATGTTGGCCACCACCTGCGGGCAGGAGCAGGAGAGCTCATCCCTCCTTTCTCCATGCTCATCCCCTGGGTGCCACTGCCAAGCAGAATGAAAGCTGTAAACAAAATAAATAATTCTGGAAATTTCTCAAGCTTTTTGATGGTTTGTTTGTTTGGTTTGTGGGGTTTATTTCCCATTTGGAATATACCATCTCTCCTCTGGGCACCGAGAAGAAACTGGAGGAGGGCAAAGGGTGAAGGGCTTTCTGGGCAGCCCAGCTTGTCTTAGGAATAAAAGCTGGGGCCAGAGGGAGCCTGGGCTTATTTTAATTGTGTCTCAACTGCAGTGCTCATTACTCAGAGCCCTAATGTGCTCTCTGGTTCCCATTTGTAATCATATGTTCAGTAAAATGAGTTATAATTGCCAGGGATTCCTTCTCCTGTACGTAACAGAGCCCGGGCAGGGAGGTGGCACTACAACCGAATTAGCATCAAACTTTGGCATTGCCCTGGGTCAACATTTCAACATCAAATTAATCAGAGATAAAGCAAGAAAAGACTTGGTGAATATCCCCAAAATCTGCTGAGAAGATGAAAAGACACTTTCAATCTCTCTTTTGCTTGTTGCACTGAGAAGAGCATCCTCCTCCCTTCAGGTGGCTGTCTCAAGGGAAAGGAGAGATCACAGAATCATAGAATTGCTGGTTTAGGTTGGAAGGGACCTTAAAGGTCATCTAGTTCAAAAGCCCCTGCCATTGGCAGAGACACTTCCCACTAGACCAGGTTGCTCAAGGCTTGTCCAATCTGGCCTTGAACACCTCCAGGGAGGGGGCATCCACAGATGCCACACATTTCGGCTGGGTGTTGATAGGGATTACAGCTCCTGAGGGAGGTGGTCAGCATGGGAGGGAGCTCCAAGCACTCTTTCCTCCTCTGTGTTTCACCACAGCCCATTGCCAGGGTCCAGTATATACTTTGAGAGGATGCACCTCTTGCCTGGGCACAGATGACATCAGGCTGCCATCTTCCCTAAAACTCTGGGTACTCCTGGAAGTGTGGGAAATCCTGGGGTGCAGGAGTGTGGCCATCAGGTCAAGAGAGGTTCTCCTTCCCCTCTACCACGTGCTGGTGAGGCCTCACCTGCAGTACTGTGTTCAGTTCTGGGCTCCCCAGCTCAAGAAGGACAAAGAACTAGAGAATCCAGTGCAGGGGACAAGGTCATCTCTAATGTGAAGAGAGGCTGAGAGACCTGAGGCTGTTTAGCTTGGAGAAGAGGAGAATGAGAGGGAATCTTATTAATGCTAACAAATATCTAAGGTGTGGGTGGACCAGACTCTTCTTATGGTCCCTAAAGACAGGACAAGAGGTAATGGGCATGAAGTGAACATAGGAAGTTCCATTTAAACATGAGGAGGAACTTCTTTGCTTTGAGGGTGGCAGAGCACTGAAACAGGCTGCCCAGAGAGGTGATGGAGAATTCATCTCTAGAGACCTTCAAAACCCACCTGGATATGTTCCTGTGTGACCTGCTTCAGGTGACTGTGGCATTGCAGGAGGGATGGACTTAATGATCTCCAGTGGTCCCTTCCAAACCCTACCTATCTGTGATTCTGCGACTTCCTCATCCTCAGCATCCCAGCCAGGAGCCCCAACTGCAGTCAGAGCAAGGATTGAGACAGGGAAAGTGAAGTTGGGACTGGAGGGATCCCAAGTGTAGAGCAGGAACATGACATGGGAGCGGCAGACGGAGCGCAGCTCTCGTGGATCCTGCCGCTCCCTGCTCGTTCCTCTCCAGAAGGCTCAGTCTCATCCATCTCTCTCCTGCTCCTGCTTTTTGAAGTTGGGAGAGCGACGTAAGACGGCTGGCGTCTCTAATTAATATAAATAAAGCAAAACATAAATAATAGACATGCCTGAAATAGTGTCACCCCCGAGTAGGCAAAGTGTCTGCGTCATGGAAAGAAAATAAAAATGCTTTTTTATCTGTTTTTGTTGTTTGTTTGGGGCCGTTTTTTTGGTGCTTTGTTCCGTTCCTTAGGAGAGAGCCAAAAAAAGCTGAAGGGACCGAAGTACAGGACTGGGGCAGGGGACCCGGAGGGAGTGGGTTAAAAATCCCGAGAGATCGGGGCAGGGATTTGGGGACAAGGATGGGGAAAGCCCTTNCTGAAGGCGGGGAGCGGCTCCGCCTGCCTCATCTCGCCGAGGCTGGGAACCGGCAGCCCCGGAGCCAGCACCGGAACCGACCTGGCCGCTGCCGATGCCACCGCGCTGCTGCCACCAAGTAAGGGGACAGCGGTGGGTTGGGGGCACGGGGTGGGATAGAGGCAGCGTGGGGAAGAAGATGGCTGCTACCGAGCCTTCAAGGCAGCCAGGGGTGACTGTAAGGTCTTCACTGGTGTCTCAGCGTGTGTTGGGTCTCAGCTCCGTGTGGTAAAAGCAGACACGCTTCGGATGGCCCCACAGCTCGGCCGTCCCACCGGCTTGCCAGGTGGGGGAAGCTCAGTAAGGGTCATTTCTCATTAAGTGAAGGAAAAAAAAAAAATAGCTTTGGAGGCAAGGAAGACCAAGGGAGGTGCTCAGCATGTCTTGGCCTCGGGGAAGAGGCAGGTTGCAACTCGTTTTGCAGGTTGTTTCAGGAGATGGAAGGTGAGGGGAAGAAGTTATTTATTTCAAAGCCGTGGAAAGCAGCATTAGCCCACGCGAGGTGCGGCGAGCCCGGGCGACTCTAGCAGGAAGCCCTGGGTTTGTAGGGATGAGGCGATGGAGCCTGGAGCCCAGGCGGCATCCCAGTCCCTGGGCTGCAGGGCTAGCCTCTGTGTGTGTCCCATCCCGTCCCCCGTCCCCTCCCCCTCTGCCAATCTGACACGGGAAAGGGCATTTCTACCAGACGAGCCCTGGTCTGGCTGGGAGCTGCAGGAAAGGTGGTGCTTTAGCAGGGGGTTTGGACTAGATGATCTTCGGAGGTCCCCTCCAACCTCCACCTTGCTGGAATTGTGTAGCAAAGGGATTGGGTCTTGCTCAGGTGTCCTGCTGGTTTATACTCAGCCTGGTCCCAACTCAGCCCGCGAAGCACTTCTCTGACAAGGCAAGAGTTGTAAAGTTGTTGGTGGCCTCGGGGCGTGAGCTGAGCTTGTGGTGCTGGAGGGCTGATGGAGGAGAGAGGTGTGAGCTCCAGGGGGGCTGTGCTGTGTTCCTAGTGTCCTCACACTGCTGGTTCCTGTGCGGGAGCTGATACATTCGCACCCTGGCCATAGGGCCACCATGGCTACCTTCCTACTCCTGAATCACCGCCCAGTTGTGTGGGAGAGACCAGAGCCGGGCATGGTGTTGGCAGGTAAAGCATTTTTTATCCCCAGCTTTGCCAGTCCTCTGAATGCAGCAGCGGGGGAGAGGGGAGCAAGATGCTGCTCACTTGCTGCTTACAGACTGCAACGGAAGGACACCTGTGCAGCTGGAAGCAGACTCAGCAGCCCAGCAAGGTGCTCCTGCCAGGTGTGTGCACGTCAGGTTTGGGTTTGTGCACCAACAACCGTCTTTGTGTTTGCTGGACTGCTGCTGAAGGTGATGGAGTGGGCAGCTGGCACCACACTCAGCGAAAAGCAGCTGCAGGTGGGAAGGAACATCTCTGCTCCTGTGGGAGATGCTCAAGGCTGGGGTGTGCAGGCTTACAGGCAGCTGCCTGCCTGGGTGTGGTGGGTACCCCTGCCAGCTCTGGTGCTGCAAGGGTTCTGGGCACCCAAAACAATGCTGGTGCGAGGCACCTGGGCAGTGTGCCTAGCTCAGCAGGGTGGGTGAGGGGCCAGGCAAAGCGTGGGGAGCAACAGGCAGGGAGAGTGGGAAAAGCAGATCCTGAGTGTCCCCTTGGACTGGCAAAATGCAGAAAATTGCCTTCTCCTGTCATCGCAGAAAATAGTTTGCGCGTGACTTGGTTGGGGTTTGTTTGCTGCAGTGGGACAGGAGGGATTTACACTCCACCCACCGCCTCGGGGGCCTCTCCCCAGTCCCAACACAAAAATAGGCTGATCTTTCCAAAAGATGAGGCGGGTGTGCTGGAAAATGCCATTCCCACAGGCACCCACCGTGCTCCTGCTCCACGAGAAGATGTTGGAAGTGACTTTCAGCTTGCCCAGCCAGGGGCGCAGGGAAGTGCCCGTCTTTGAGCCATGCCATACCCATGCCACGGTCAGGGAGCTGCAGTCTCTGTGTGTGCCAGTGCGTGCTTACAGAACAGGAGCTTTCTCCCGTTGCTTCATCCTCTGAAGCTCAAGGAGCCAACACTTTTCCTTCCCAAAAGTCATCTGAAGCAGAAACCTCCTGCAGGCAGGGCAGGCGCTGGCAGCCCATCTGCACGCTCCCGCGGAGTTGGATGGAGGCTGGAGGCTCTGCGGGGGAGGCTGCCCTGCTGCCAGCTCTTGGCTTATGGGCAGGGATGGCTGTGTGGGAAAGCATTTCCTCTGCCCTCCCAGGAGCCCCCCAGCTCTGGACACTGGGAATGTCTGTGGGTATCCCATTCTCAGGAATATCAAGACATGCCCACCGCCCATGGCCTGACCAGACTGCTGCCTGCCCAGGCCTCACTCGCCAGCAGGGACTGGTCCATTGCCAGCCTCAGGCTGGCATCTCCCTTATTGACGTGAATATTTCAGTCTGTACATGGCTGGGCTCTGGCTCCCACTGAGGTGTGCCTCTCCCTGCACCAGCACTGCTCCTGGAGGCATCTCCTTCGTCACCCTTGCCCAGCCCTGGGCTGGCAGCATGCTCTGTGCAGTGGCTTTGGAGGGCTCTGGCACCACTTAATCCCCTGTGGGAGTTACTTGGAGTGCTCCTGGCTTCCTGCTCTCCATCCTACCCCAGACACTTCAGCCACCCTGAGTCACGCTGCGCTGCCGCTGCCACTGCCGGCAGAACGGCAAAGCCCACGCATGTGGCTGGCAGGCAAGGAGTGAGGAGGGGGAGAGGGGCCATGTCCCAGGGAGGGCTTTCAGGCAGGGTAATCCAGTGTTATTTGTAACACTAGCAGGGGAGCTATTTATAGCAAGGTAAATTTGATTTAATAGAACATAATTTGCCACTGACAATTCAGAGAGCGGCCAAAGGAGCAGCAGCTGGATTCCTGAGGAGGCTTTTTTCTGCCTTTCCTGAGATCTGAGGCTGATGTGCCAGAAGTGGCATTTGTTACTCCAGCGATTGCTGAGGGAAAGCCCCTGGGGATGGCCCAGTGCTTTGCTCTCTTTCTCTGGCTTCGTGCTGACTCACGTGTTGGGGCCAGTTCTCTTTCCAGCTTTTATAAACGATCTGGATGAGGGGATCAAGGCACTCTTTAGTAAGTTTGCAGATGATACTAAGCTGCCAGGGAACGTTGATCTGCTGGGAGGTGAGAAGGCTCTACAGAGGGACTTGGCCAGGATGAACCGATGGGCCAAGGACGATGGAATGAGATTCAACAAGGCAAAATGCTGGGTCACAACAACCCCGTGAATGTTCCAGGCTTAGGACAGAGTGGCTAGAAACTGCCCAAGGACCTGGGGGTGTTGATTGACAGCAGGATGCACATGAGAGAGCAATGTGCCCAGGGGGCCAAAAAGGCCACGAGCATCCTGGCCAGCAGGACCAGGGCAGTGATTGTCTTCAGCACTGATGAGGCTACACTTTGAGTACTGGGTTCAGTTTTGGGTTCCTCAACTCCAAAAAGGGCATTGAGGTGCTGGGGTGTGTCCAGAGAAGGGCAACAAAGCTGGTGAAGGGTCTGGAGAACAGGTGTGGTGAGGAGCAGCTGAGGGGACTGGCATTGTTTAGTGTGGAGAAGATGAGGCTGAGGAGAGAGGCCTCATTAATCTCTACAACTCCCTGAAAGGAGGTTGAAGCCAGGTGGGGGTTGGTCTCTTCTCCCTAGTAACAAGTGATAGGACAAGAGGAAATGGCCTTAAGTTGCCCTAGGGGAGATTTAGGTTGGATATCTGAAGAAAATTCTTCACTGAAAGGGTTCTCAAGCCCTGGAACTGGCTGCCCAGGCAGATGGCGTTTCAAAGAGGCAGAGATGTGATTCTGAGGGACCGTGCTTTAGCACCATCCTTGGTGGAGTTGAACCTGATGATCTTACAGATGTTTTCCAACCAAAATGGTTGTGTGACCTGCCATTAAAAGAAGCGAGGGATATTTTTGCTTGACATCAGTCGTAGAAGGACTTGATAAATCTGAACTCTGTCAGGCAGGTGAAGCCTGCTAGGTCCCACAACTGCCTTTTCTTCTGCAGGCTGAACTTGCTCTACTTTCTCAATCTTTCTTTGTACAAATTTAAGACAAAAATTAGGTTCTGGTCAAACCAAACAGCTCGTTTGCCAGGAAGCAGAAAGCCTGATAAAGGATTTCTTACAGATTTGAATTTTTATGGACCAGCCTCAGAGGTATCTCAGGAGAAACCTTTCATCCTGGGAAGGTACCAACGGCATATTCCTGCTTGTGCTTTCCCCAAGATGCGAATCCCCAGAAAACCAATGTCAGTGTGGGAAAACATTGAGCAGGTTTTTTTTCTAGCCCTGAAACTGTTGTGTCCAGCCTGTCTGGTAGCATGGAGAAAAAGAGCCACCAGGAGGATGGCCAGAGGCTGGAGGCAGGTTGCCACTGGTTTGACAGGGCTCCAGTGAGGGTGCGGTGATGACTTGTCCCTCAGGGTTGTGTGTTGTCCTCACATGAGTGCCCCAAGGGCAGAGCAGTGCAGGAATGTGGCATCGTACCCCCAGGTCCTGGGCCATCTCTCCCCTCCATGGCCCTGGGCAGGAGCAGTAGAAGCATCACAAAATCAGAGAATTGTTTCAGTGGGAAAAGGCCTCTAAGATCATCAAGTCCAAGCATCAGCCTAAAACCACCTTGGAGTATTTCCAGGGCTCTGCCTGTTCAACTCTGCTCCTAGCAGCTTCAGAACCACCTTGAGCTGCAACCAAGAAATAATAGGCAATGAGACAGGACTGCCATGGACAAAGCCTCAGCAGCACTGCACTGCACACCCCAGGGCTGTCCTCTGCTAGCAGACAGGGTTGAGAGGGGCAGCTTTCCTGCACCGTGGCATCTGCCCAGTTCTCAGGTAGCATCCTCTTAGCCAGCTCCATACTAGCTTTATACTGGGCAAAATTTGTACAAGGTGAACAAACCCCTCCTGACCCACCAACTGGCCCCAGATGGCACAGGGCTGGAGCAGATCCTGGCAGTGGAGGAGGTTGTGCTGTGAGCTGCAGTGCCCAGCAGCTCTCAGGAGGGTCATTCAGCAAGTGTATGCCCAGGCTTTGGTAGGCTTCCCTCCAGATGTGCAGTCACTCCTCATGTGCCACACATCTGGGTGCTTAGCCTTGTGCTGCTTGCCCAAGTATCATCATCCTCCTGGTAGCCCCAAGGAGAGGTTTGCAGTACTCTCTCCTCTGCCAATACTAGGACTAGCCTGTGGGCCATGGCTCAGGGGGATGGTGGAGTCACCATCTGTGGAGGTGTTCAAGAAATGTGGGGACATGGCAATTTGGACCATGTTTTGGTGGTCATGGTGGTGTTAGGTTGGTGGTTGGACTTCATGATCTTAGAGGTCTTTTCCAACCAAAAAATTCCGTGATTCTATGATTCACAGTGGCTGGAGTTAAAGCTAAAGGAACATGAAAAAATTGGTTTTGCTGGGAATGGAGCAGCAGTGCTCCCCATGTTGTATTCTGAAAACCCCACTGAGGTGGCCACGTCTTTTTGCCACCACTGGGGCTGCCCTGTATGCCTGTGCTGAAGGAGATCTATCCCAGAGACCAACTGTGGGAGAAAATCCTGAGGCTGAAGGGTTAAGTGCCTGACACTGCTGCATGCCGTGTGCCACTGTCTCTAGGGACACCAGATGGGACTGGTGTGGCATGTGGGACCTGGTAGACCAGAATGATTCTCTCACTTAGTCATAGTTTTTCCAGTGAATGAAAAAATGCTGTGGGCAGCCCAGCCAGCCACAGAGGACAGAGGTGCCCCCTGAGCATTGCCCCGAGTTGTGTGTGTCGAGCTGTGTGGTTCTTCCCAGCTCACTCATGCTTTGCTTTCTCCAGCTCATCAGCTCAGGCTGGAGGAAACGGGAAGCCAATATTTAGCAGGGAGGTGGCTCTACAATCGGGATCAAACTGCTGTAGTCCACTCCTTGAAGAGCAACCACCCTGAAGGGCAGCTGCCCTCGCCCTCCACAACCAATTTGCTTAAGTGAAGACGCTAATAAATGTTAAAGCCTGCAGATGGATGGGCTCAAGACGGCTAATTGGTTGGAAACCCTCTGACACTTCCTTGGTGGTGCAGGTTTTTCTAGCCCAGGCAGGCTTCCTTTCACCCTGTTTTGAATTTGTGGTGTTTCTCAGTGGCAGAGCCAGCTAAAGGTCACCATCAGCTTTGGAGATGGAGCCAGAAGCTGGGAATTTCCACTCATTCAGATCTCCTGCCTGCGGGCACTGCGTCTTCTCTAATTAATTGTGTCCTTCCTTCTGCTCTCATCACGCTGCTGTGTTCCCCTGGAAAGCGCAGGGGGTAAATAAGGCGACAGACTCCTTTCCCTGCCCCTGGTCGTCCCTCTTGCTTCTGCTGAGCCACATCCTTCAGCCACCATGAGCTGTGGCTGCTGCAGTTGGCACTGTGCTAGCTCCATTGCAGAGAGGTTCCCCTAAGGATGCCAAGCCCCAGGCAGGGTTGTGTGGTGAGATGCTCTGTGTCCCTCCTTGCCCTCAGCCCCCTTTCTGCCAGACCCCTGCTGTGGCTGGAGGCTCCCCTTTCTGCTCCCATTGACCAGGGGTCCCCCTCTGCTGTGGTGGGGAGCCCTCCCCAGCTGGCAAAGCAGCCTTGTGCCCCATTCCATGCTCACGCCGTGCCGGGACCCGTGGCCACAACTACTGCAGGTGATTGTCCCCCTGAGGGCAGCCATGGCAGGACACCACTGACCCTCTCCTCTCTCTCAATCCCTACTCTAGGAAGGAAGGTGTGCTTTGAAGCTCTGAGATTTGTGACCTGGGGGCTCAGCAGGATGGTGTCAGCCAGTCAAGAGCCTGCTGCACCCCTGTCAGTGCTGATGTGACCGAGTGGCCAGCTGGCACCTCCAACACCCCTCCTGGCACGGCAAGCACTGTGGTTTGTGGCCCTGCCTTGGGGCCCTGCTGCCTGAAGATGGGCGATGGTGGGTGGATCTCGCTCAGCCCCACGGAGTTTGCCCAGCTCCAGCAGTACACAGACTGTGAGTACCCTGTGCCCTCCACACACCCCTCCTGGAGACAGGTTTTAAGAGTCCTGTTGATCTGTGCTGGACTGGTGTCCTACATGTCCTTCGTGTCCTCCTGGAGATATAGATTCACAAATTGCATCAGGCTGGAAGTGACCCTGAAAGGTTGTCTTGGCCAACCCCCCTGCAGCCAGCAGGGACATCTCCAACTAGGATCAGGCTGCCCAGGGTCACATCAAGTCTCTGATCCTAAATGTTTCCAGGGCTGTTTCCTCAACCACATCCCTGGACAACCTGTTCCAGGATTTCATCAGTCTCATTGTGAAGAACTTCCCCCTGATGTGCAACCTAAACTTACTCTGCTCCATTTTCAAGCCATTGCCCCTCTTCTATCACCACAAGCTCTTCTAAACAGTTCCTCCCCAGCCTTTCCGTAGGTCCGCTCCAGATACTGAAATGCGGCTTTAGGCCGTTTTCTTCTCCAGGCTGAACAGCCCCAATTCTGCCATCCTCTCATCACAGGAGAGGTGCTCCAGCCATTTGATCATTTTCATGGACCTATTTCTTCTGGACCTATTCCAGCAGAGCCATCTAGATGACTTCTTAGAATTTGGACGGAGAGGATGGGAGAGTCCCTGCCCCTCCCGTTGCTGACTGATGGGGTATGACAGACAGGGGTCTCCATGCCTGCGTGCTCAGGAGGATTTAGCTGAGCACAGTCCCTCCTCTGGAGCATGGCGCAGTGCCTCTGAAGGCGGCCAGCTCCCACGTCTGGTAGTGAAGCAAAATGCCAGCGAGGAAGGCAGGCTGGCTTTGCCCAAACACGCCGAGCGGCTCCACCACCCGCCTTGGGCTGACAACCCTCTGCAGTAGTCTGGCTGCTTTTGCAGAGTGAGCCTTTTCTGCAGCTCCTGCCAAGAAGAGGAGGATCACGGTGATGCTGTGGGGTCCTGGGGTTGTAAAGAGCTGGGGAGGGAGCCAGGGGTCCAAACTCAAGCCCTCAGTGTCCTGCCTTCTGGAAAGGCAGCGTGCAGGCATGCTGGTTGTGGCAGGTGGTGGAGAAGTGATGCGGCCCAGGGAGGGTAATGGGTACATATTGCTCCTGGGGAGATTCCCATTGGACTCCAGAAGGAAACATTTCCCCATAAAACTAGTCAGACATTGGAATCATCTGCCAAGGGAAGCAGTGGATTCTTCTGCACTGGACAGTTTAAAGACTTTGTTTGACAGAGTGCTGGATCATCTTGTTTCAGCTACCCCACTGTCTAGAAAGGTTGGACCAGATGATCATTTGGGTCCCTGTCAACCTGGCATTTTGTGATTCTTTGAGGTGCTGAGAGCAGGGCAGGATGGGCAGGAAATGCAGCCAGGAACGCAGGATGAAGGCAGAAAAGGTTTACAATCTCAGGAGCATTGCTTTATAGGGGTGGCATCGCCTTGGAGGTGAGCTGGCTCCTGCAGCTGTGGAGAGGACTGGGAGTCAAAGGGGCCCCCGCGAGCCCCCCAGGGTTGTGTTCAGGGCTGCTGTGCATTGTAGGGAGAGATAAGCCTGGTGTGGGCTGGCAGCCTGGGGAGATGCAGTCTGCCAGTCCAAACAGCCCTGTGTACACTGCCGCCAGCCCCTGCGACCCTGCCAGGCACCCCAGTACAGTGCTGCGGGCAGAGGCATGTGTGCAACGTTCCTGCTGCATCTCCTCCTGCTGCTCCAGGGAGAGTGGGCGCTGCGTTGGTGACTCAGACACACAGCACCATCTGCCATGCCCAGCCCAGAACGCGCCTGGCGTTTGCATTGCCTTGGTCAGGGTGTGGGGAGCAAGGCTGCAGCAGTAGCTGCCCCCTCCCTGGGAGCCTCGCAGGTTCTCCCACAAGTTCTTCCAGCCCTTCGGCCAGGAGACCCCTTGCTGGGCACATGCTGGCCCCTAGCTGTGCTCTGTGACCCTCAGACCTGTCCAAGGAATGCTGGGCAGTCGTGGGCCAGTGTCAAGCTCCATTCCCAGTGGAGGGCTGAGGGAGAAGGATGACAGGATGTTAGGGGTTGGAAGGGACCCAAAGAGATCATCGACTCCAACACCCCTGCCAAAGCAGGACCATACAATCTATCTCAAAAATACTTAAAATACACATAGAAGCACATTAGGGGATATACTTAATAGAAACACATTAGGGGATATGGAAAATCAAAGAAAGTCCAGAAGAAAATTTAAGGCTGAGGATGGGCTTGACTGTCTCAGCACACAGAGCCAGTACAGCCTCTTGCATGGAGAGAGGATTTCACAGCAGCTAACAGGGATGTCCTGTCCAAGAGCCTTATTCAGTGGACCTGCCCAGAAATACCTAGAGTTTAGAGCTTAACATCCTCTCCCTTTGTTTTTTTTTTTTTTCCCCATTTTGCCCTTATGTGTGAATTTTGGAAGGATCAATGCCCCTCCAGACACTCAGCTTTGAGAACTCCCAGCCAGGGAAACTTAGGAGCCATTTCCTAAATGGCCTGGAAGTTGACACTGAGAAATACCAATGCTGCCCATCCCCATGGAGGTGGCTGGCCCAGAGCAGGGTCTGGGGATGAGGTGGGCTGCCAAGGGAGTGTCAGCAGGGCACATCCACCCAAAGCCTGTGCAGAGGTCCAGGGCAGGGTCAGCCAGGCTTGGTGCTTAGCATCACACCAGCTGGGACTGTGGAGTGATCTGGGCTTCCCTTGCTCAGCACCATAGTTTTGCCCTGGGTCTGCCATTATTTTAATACAGACAGGAGGAAGAGGACCCATCCCAGCCCACCAGTATAACATCTGTGGGGAAAGCAGGGCATAGGTGGCCCCTTCCTAGGCAAGGAAGGATCAGAAATTGTATATTCAGCAGATAAACTTATCTCCACCATCCTGCTGGTGGTCTAATGGTAAAGAGGACTTGTTGGCACCACACTGAGAAAAATGCCTTTGTCTCCACAGACTCCACAAAGAAGCTCAAGGATGTCCTGGAGGAGTTCCATGGGGATGGTGTCCTCTCGAAGTACAACCCTGAACAGGTATGGCCCTGTCCCCTCCAGCCTCCCTCCACTCTGCTCATAGCTCCCAGACACCCCAGCTCCCCCAGCCCACATTCCCCAGCTTCAAGCAACCGGGAGAAAGCAGGTCTGTCTGTCTCTCTGCCCCTCACCGTGGCTGTGCTCCTGGGACTAGGAAGGATGCTCCCAAAAATGGGAGCATATTCCAGCCATACTGATCCTGGCTGTCCTGGGGTCATCCCACCCCATTCCAGTGGCTCTGTCAGGACCCCATGGCCATGCTGCTGTCCTGTGTTGGCTGCAGACTGCCTTGCTGAGAGAATTCTGGGGCATCTCCTTGCCAGGCAGGAGCTGAGAGGGATTTTCTCTCTCCTCAAAAAAGCAAATGAATTTGCTGTTGCTGGCATGGGGACAAGGGAAGGCCCTGTGCATTTGTGCCCTCGCCTGGGGACAGCTGGGTTGTTTTTGTCAAGCCATGCTCCTGGAGAGCCGTTAGTGTGCCAGCAGGAGAGAGCCTTTCACAGGGGCCATCATCACTAGAAGAAAGGCTAAACTGAGGAAATTCAGAGGGCTGAATGCAGTGAGGAGGGGCAACAAAACTACCTTGCTCTTCAGGGGCACCAATGGAACCCTTGCTCTAGCTGAAGCCACAAAAAAACATTGGGGAGGGATGTGGTGGGGATTCTCATTGGGGAAGGAAAAGGTCAAGACACCTCAGGAGAATGATGGCCCCCAAGGGCCTGCAGGGTCCTGTTTCTCTGTGCCCTGCCCTGGGGAAGCAGGAGACTCTCAGGGCACAGCTTGTTGGACCCTCTGTCTCCAATACCTCCGGCCTCCTTTGGCCATGCCAGAAGGTCTGTATTTAGTTCCTCAGTCGTTTGCCCAGAGCTGAGTACCCATCGATGCCTGCTGCCCTCTCAACGAGCTGCCCACCATGCAGGGGGCTGCAGACTCCTAGGCAGACAAGCTGGCTGCTGCCTGCCGCTGGTGAGTCCCGTCCTGCTGCAGCTCTGCCCTTCCCTGCCCTGCCATCCCCCAGCTCTGTCCCAAACACCACTGGCCTGGCTTGACTGTGCTGCTTCCTCCAGCCAGACCTGGGGATTTTGGGCTCTGCTGTCTCTGGATCCCTTCAGATTGTGTTCCACCGCTGAGATTTGGGAAGTTAGCAGTTTTGGGGAGGGTTCCGTAGACGATGTGCCCAGTGAGGAGGACCCAGGGCACAGGACTCGCAACACTGCCAACAGCTCTGCACCACCATAGCATGCTCAGGGAACCTCTGTCCTTCTCTTCTGTCCCCTCCCTAGCCCATTGACTATGATGGATTTTGCCTCTTCATGAAGACCTACCTGGAGGCAGATGTGCCCGAGGAGCTTTGCCAACACCTCTTCACCTCCTTCAGGCGTAAGATATGCCAAGCCTCCCCTGAAGCCCAGCGCCAGAGCACCGGCATCTCACAGCTCAACACCCTCGGTGAGCCAGCTCTGCCTCTGCCACCCAGGCAGGCACGCTGTGGCACGGCAGCATGTCCAGCTCACTCCCACACCACCCTCTAAGGTTGTGGGTGGCACCTGCAGTGGGTGGTATTGAGGTCAGCACAGTGGCAGATGGGCTCTCCAGGACTCTCTACTACTTCAAAGAGGCAGAGGACTTTTCCAAGGGACCCACAGGGCATCATTACCTTATTCCTCCCAAGTCACTTTATGATGGCATCTCCATCCAGACAGGAGTGGCTCGTGCCTCTGTCACAGGTACCAGTGTGGGCAGCCATTGAGTGTGTGGCTTCACCCAGGGCAGGGAATGTGTGCTCCCAGCTTTTGCCTCTCCCAACCTCTGTCCCAGGGGATTAGAGACACTTGCTGAAAGGTGTAACCTGCAAAAGAACAGGGAGAACCCCCCTGGGATTCTTGGCTGCCATGTTGGATAATGGTGGCATACCTGCCCAGTCTCAAGCACCATGGCAGCCTGGGACAGGAGCGTTCTTGGAGCTGCTGCACCAGGCAGGAGGGTGAGGGACTGCTCTTGGTATTCTTTGGAAAGCCCTGGGGCTGGGATGCCAATCTGGGAGTTAGCAAAGGGGATCTCCAGGAGCAACTGGCACCCAGGCAGGGTTCACTGAGTAAGAGGCTTGCCAGGCACAGGCACCGTGGTGTCACACTGGCAAGGGGAATCTGTCTGCATTGCAGGGATCAACGGGAAAATGCTCCTTAGTGCTCTGGGACGACATGCTCCTGAGCCCAAGAGCTGCCAGAGCAACGCAGCTGAGCCACAGCCAGCATCCCTCACCCCAGCATCCATCCCCAACACCTCCCCCAACTGGTCCAGATCATCCTCCCAGAAGTCTACCACTGGCACCCTTTCTGCTCACAACTCCTCAGGCTCTTCAAAGATCTCTGGGTCCCTGCTCAGCCCTCAGTCCTCAGGTGAGCTTGGCTAGATCGCAAGGACGGACGTGAGCAGTGACAATGCCTTCCTGGTTTCCCAAGCCATGGAGCTGCCGGTGGTGCAGGAACCTGGTGCAGTAGATGTGGCCTTCCAAACTCAGTGGGTTCCTGGTGTCTTGACATCTTTGCTTTGCAAACTAAAGCCCCTAATCCCGCCCCCCAGGCCCCCCTGCCCATCAATGTCTCAATTACCTGGCTGCAGCTCCCAGTGAGGGGGGATTGGAGCGGTGAGTCACAGCTGCCACCAGCCCAGCTCCTGCCAGCACCGGCAAGGGGAGTGCTAGGAAGGGTCCCTCTGCCAGGAGCAGCCATCTGCTGAAGGCTGCTGGCAGCACGGGCACCCGCCGGCGTGGGCTGTCCTGGCAGCCCCATGAGCTGCTACTGCTGCCAGACGAGTTTCTCGCTCCTTCTGGCTGGGTGCTAGGCACCGGCAGGGCACGTCTCTGTGGGCTCCCACCACTCGCCCTGCCCACACTGCCAGTGTTCAGCCCTGCTCCTGTCATGGCACTCAGCCCAGTGTCCTCTTCATGTGTCCAGTCCTACTCCCACATGCAGCCTTACCCTCTCTGCTCCTTGCCCACCCTGTTCCAGATCGGTCCCTTGGAGCCCTGTGTCCCTGCTGGGGACAGCTCCTTGTTCTCTTGTGCCTGCTCTTCATCACCCTGTCCATGTCCCTGTCTGCAGGCATGAGGAGCATGGAGAAGAGGTTGACCTTTAGCCTGAGGAAGAGCCACGGTTCCCTGAAAGCTGCTCCCGCACCGCCACCTACCCCCTTGGCCCAAGTGGTCCATCTGAAGGACATTGTCTGCTACCTGTCCCTGCTGGAGAGAGGACGGGCAGAGGACAAGCTGGAGTGTAAGTGAGATGCTGGGGCCATGGGCTTCCAGTTATACCTGGTGGAGGGGGGAGCAGTGGCTGGAGGCACTGCCTGAGAGGGTTTGCCCATGTTGAGGCACAGGGCTGAGTGCTGCTGCTCACTTTTTGTGGCTGACACCTTAGAAGCACTTGGGAAACCCTCTTGCCGTCACCTGCCTGCCAGCACCTGTGTCCAGTGCAGCGGCACCCAGCAGGGCCCTGGCTTTGCTCCCATAGCCCACAACCTGCTATGGGCTCAGGCCACATCTTGCTCCTGTGATGCCACTCCCTCCCCACAGCCCTGGTCAGTGTGTCCTGGGCTCTGACCAGCAGCTGGCTTCTTTCCCTGCAGTTATGTTTCGCCTCTATGATACTGACGGAAACGGTCTCCTGGACAGCTCGGTAAGCCCTCCTCAGGGAAGGGAAGGGAAGGGAAGGGA
>VWZI01018581.1:564215-585294 GCA_013396835.1 Psilopogon haemacephalus | reverse complement strand
GAAGGGAAGGGAAGGGAAGGGAAGGGAAGGGAAGGGAATAAAAGAAGGAGCAAGCTGCCAAGGCATGTGGTGGAGTCCCCATCCCTGGAGGTGTTCAAAACACACATGGATGTTGTGCTGTGGGTCGTGGTTTAGTGGTAGTGGCTTAGCAGTAGTGGTGGGATTGTGAGCTCTGATGATCTCAAAGGTCTCTTCCAACCTTAACAGTTCTATGATTCTATGATTGATTCTATGATTCAATGAGGAAGAGAGCAGCATTTGCTGCAGAGCTGGACTGTGGGGCTGGGGGACGCGTGCCAGCTCTGCAGCATCCAGCAGCAGCTAGAGAAAATCCACCCACCAGCAACTGTAGCTCCACATCAGGTGACAGCGCTTCAGAAAATGTGAAGTCGTGCACAGCTCCCACCCTGGGGTGTTTCCTTTTTGTCCTTTGAGCATCTCCCTCCAAAACCAGTGCAAAGACATATCTGTTGTGTCAGAGTAGCTTTTCTGAGGGCAAACCCATCTTCTGGCAGACCTTGAGAAAAGCAGCAGCCGGCACCACCCCCAGGAAGTGGGGTGTCACTGGCCCTTTGTGTGAGCAGGGCCTCAGGGCAGCATTGGGTGTACTGGGTTGTGGACCTGCTGTGTCCTCTGTTGTGGGGTGAGGCTGGACACACTACTCATGCCCAAAGCTGTCCCTAAGTGCCAGGCACTGTTGTCATCTTTCTGTGCTCAGGAGCTGGATCGAATCATCAACCAGATGATGCATGTGGCCGAGTATCTGGAGTGGGACTCAGCTGAACTGAAGCCTGTGAGTGCTGGGGCTGGGAGCAGCTGGTGGGGGGCACGGCTGAGGTTCATAGGAAGCTTCACCATGTGACTGTGTTCTCCCCCTCTTCCAGATCTTGAAGGAGATGATGGAGGAGATCGACTATGACCATGATGGGACTGTGACGCTGGAGGAGTGGATCCGGGGTGGCATGACCACTATTCCCTTGCTGGTCCTCCTGGGGATGGAGACGGTGAGTGCTTACAGGGAAGTATCAGCCCCATCCTCAGCCACATCCAGCTGCCTTGCCCACTCCCGGAGGAAGGACTGGGGCTGGCAAACAGCGGCAGAGGAGGGTGGTGATGGAGGGCGTGCGGGGACCACGGGAGGGCACCCTTCACCCGGCAATGCATCCCTGGCCGCAGGGAGATATTTTCCAGGGAAACTCCAGAATTTTGTGCCCCGCTGCCTGTTCTGTGCTCCCTTTTGACAGAAAGGGGCGGGGGCGAGGCAGGAGGGATGGCTTCCTGGCAGGAAGATTCAAGCAAATGGGGAATTTGAAACCATGCCTGCAAAGCACTGGTGCCTGGTGGTGGTGGCCTGCTCCCAGGTGTGGAGTTATCTTTCTGTCAGCCATCAGCGGAGCATCCCTGTGGCCAGACCGTGCTGAGGGACCGTGGGAAGCTGCATCTCAGTGCTCAGGCAGCAGGGGAACAGAGTGGCAGGAATCATAGAATCCTGTAATCACTATGATCAGGGGACTACCAGGGAGAAGGGGAACAGAAGACAGTCTGTGATCCCCCTGGGATGGGAGTACTAGGAAGAAGAGGAACAGGGGATAGCCCATGATCCCCCTGGGATGGGAGTACCAGGGAGAAGGGGAACAGGAGACAGCACATGATCCCCATGGGACTGAGCTCCCAGTGACAAGCCAGAGACTTTCATGCAGCAAAAAGCTGGCATAAATGGTGGGTTGAGCAGGCAGAGACCCCCAGCAGGGCACTGACACCCCTTGCCTTCCACTCTCCTGCCCTGCAGAATGTGAAGGATGATGGGCAGCACGCCTGGAGGCTGAAGCACTTCAAGAAGCCTGCCTACTGCAACTTCTGCCGCACCATGCTGCTGGGGGTCCGCAAGCAGGGCCTCTGCTGCTCCTGTGAGTCATGCCCCATCGCAGCCCCCAGGCTGGCAGCTCTCACCCCAACCCAGTGAGTGCTCCAGGGAGGGGGATGGGTCTCCATCAGTGCTGAGCCCTGTGGGTGCTGCAGGCTGAATGGGGAGGAGTCAGAGCCCGTGCTGCCCAGTGACAAAAGCTGATGAAGGGTCTGGAGAATGTCTGGTGAGGAGCACCTGAGGGAACTGAGGTTGTTTAGTGTGGAGAAGAAGAGGCTGAGGGGAGACCTTCTTGCTCTAAAATGCCCTGAAAGGAGGTTGGAGTGAGGTGAGGGTCACTCTCTTCTCCCTAATATGGGATGGAAGGAAATGGCCTGAAAGGCCAGGAAATGTTTGGGTTGGATATTTGGAAAACTTTCTTTGCTGCAGGAGTGGTCAGGCTTTGAGACAGGCTCCCCAGGGAGGTGTTCAGAACACATGTGGCCATGGCACTTAGGGACATGGTTTAATGGCCATGGTAGTGTTGGTTTGGTGGTTGCAGTTGATGATCTTAGAGGTCTTTTCCAACCCAAACAGTTCTGTGATTTCTATACTTCTATAATGCTGAGCACTTTTTCCTCTCCTGCCAGTCTGCAAGTACACCGTCCATGAGAGGTGTGTGTCCAAAGATATTGCCTCCTGCATCAGCACCTACACAAAATCCAAGAGAAACACCAGTGTGAGTATGCAGCCAGCACGTCTCCGAGCCAGTGGGTCTCCTGAGAAGCCCTCCATGGGGCAGTACAACCAGCAGCAGCTGGGCCATCAGTCTCCTGCTCTGGTCCCTCATGCTTTTTCCTCTGGAATTTGCCTGACGTGTCCTGGGCAGCAGCCCAGGAGCATTCCCAGTATCCAGAGCCTGCCAGGGCAGGCTCCATCCCATCCCCTGGGTACTCACCAGAACCCCCAACTTCAAGGTTTGCCATGGCTCCTGGTTTAGGATGGATGTCCCTGATGTGCTGCGTAGAGCAGCACAGAGAGAAGGTGGCCATGTGAGGGACTTGTTTGGATCAGTCAGCATCCCTGCAGGGCCAGCCACCCTCTCCAATCACAGTGGCAGCTCAGCAGAGAGGAGGTGCCCACAGGCTGGTGGGTGCTGTGGCCACAGTGTCCCCCTCCATGCCTGGCAGGTGATGCAGCACACCTGGATCGAGGGCAACTCTCCAGTCAAGTGTGACAGGTGCCACAAAAGCATCAAGTGCTACCAGGGCATCACTGGCCTGCATTGCGTCTGGTGCCAAGTCACTGTGAGTACCAGCTGTGGGCAGCCTGGGTGCCCCCTGCAATGCCCTCTGCGCAGCCAGTGCTGGATGAGATGGGGCTCCCAAATGGGCTGGTGTCTGCTGCCCAACATCCCTTCCTCTGACTCCTGCAGCTCCACAACAAATGTGCCTCCCATGTGAAGCCGGAGTGCGACGGGGGCCCGCTGCGGGACCACATCTTACTGCCTTCCTACATCTGCCCCATTGTCCTGGTAAGTGGTCCTCTCCTTGCTGATGGGAAGGGTCTCAGTGGGATGTGGCCATCCATGGCTGAGCTGTGCCACTGCCCACCTGGCACGGAGCATACACCCCTGCCGCTGCTTCCCAAAGGACAGGCAGTCCCACTGCCGGAGATCTGAGAGCGACTCCCCTGCCACCACCAGCCTTGAGGACTGCCAGTCCTTCAAGTTCAACTCCACCACGGTGGATGGGCAAGGACTCCAGGTGGGTTGGAGTGCTGGGCTGCTGGTGAGCCGTGCCACAGGGGCATGCTGAGTGCCCTGGTGACCGGGTGTTGGCAGCAGTGCTCTGTGTCCTCCAGATCAGCCCTCGGCCTGGGACGCACCCCCTCCTGGTGCTGGTGAACCCCAAGAGCGGAGGAAGGCAAGGGGAGCGGTAGGTGGGGTGCTGCCGGTGGGGAGCATCCCCAGGGTAGGCAGGGGCTGCTTGTCCCCTGGGTTGCCCCAGCACCCCTCTGGAGGGATGTGTGTCCCACTCCTTGCTTTCCTCAGGGTCCTTCGGAAGTTCCACTACCTGCTCAACCCACGTCAAGTGTACAACCTGGACCGCGGTGGGCCTGCGCCAGGGTATGGAGTTGCTGTGGGAAATCCCCTTCCCCACCCCCGCCACTCCTCCTGCTGTCCCATGCCACACCTTATCTCTCCTGACTCTTTCCAGGCTGAGCTTCTTTCGGGACACCCCAGATTTCCGTGTCCTGGCCTGTGGAGGGGACGGCACCGTGGGCTGGATCCTGGATTGCATAGGTGAGTGAGGAGCAGCTGGGGTGCTGCACAGCATCATCCACCCGCACCATCCACCCACTATCCATCCCATCCACCTCCCGCAAGCATGCAGGCTGCCAGCATTCTCCTGGTAAGAGCAGGGTGAGGGCCCTGTTGGCGTCTTTGCCCTTGGGCTAAAGAGCATCATGGAGGGGATCAAGGAAAGAGCCCTTTTGGCCCAGAGTTGTCTTTCACATTGTGTTACAGACAAGGCCAACTTGGTGAAGCACCCTCCGGTGGCTGTCCTGCCCCTGGGAACAGGCAATGACCTGGCCAGGTGCCTGCGCTGGGGAGGAGGTGAGGCTGGGTGAGCGTTGCTGGGGGGTGGGCCCACAGGACCCATCTTGGTGGCTGTACCTTGGTGGGTGCCATCCTGGGTGAGGGAGGACCCCATAGCTCTTCAAATCATAGAATCTCAGAACTCTTTCAATTGGAAAAGACCTTCAAGATCATCAAGTCCAACCTTCAAACTAAGACTATCACGGCCACTAAAACATGTTCCAAAGTGCCATGTCCATGTTTCTTGAACATGTCCAGGGGTGGTGACTCCAGCACCTCCCTGGCCAGCCTATTCCAATGCCTGACCACTCCTGCAGCAAAGACGTTTTTCCTAATCTCCAAACTAAACCTCTCCTGGCACAATTTCAGGATATTTCCTCTCATCTTATCACCTGATAGCAGGGAGAAAAGACCAGCCCCCATTTGACTCCAGCCTCCTTTCAGGGAGCTGTAGAGAGCCAGGTCTCCCTCAGCCCACTCTTCTCCAGGCCAAATAATCCCAGTCCCCAGAGCTGCTGCTCACCACACCTGTTCTCTAGACCCTTCATCAACGTTGTTGTTCTTCTTTGGATAAGGCTTTATCTCAGCCTTGATACTTCCTGATACTGCTTCTATCCCCTTCCAGAAAAAGCTTTCCAAACTCCCATTAGCCAAATCCTGCCCAACAGCCTTTTCCATCTGGCAGAGTCTTGCCACTAGCTGAAATCCGTGACCCTGCTACAGGGGTGAGCTGGGTCTCTCCCTGGTGCCATAGCAGCAGCCCCAGGCTCTCCCGAGTGCTTGGCACCCAACTACTGCCAGACCTGGCTGTGTTCCACTTCATCATCCTACTGTGCCCACCTTCTCCTTACAGGCTATGAAGGAGGCAACCTGATGAAGGTCCTAAAAGACATTGAGCACAGTACAGAGGTCATGCTAGACCGCTGGCAGATAGACGTCGTTCCCGGTGACAGAGAGGCCAATGGAGACCCTGTCCCATCCACCATCATCAACAACTACTTCTCCATTGGGGTGGTGAGTACTGTTGGGCAGGGATGGGTCTTGGAGGCAGCCCAGAGCACAGCACCCATGTTTTAGCTGGAGAGAGCAGCACAGAGCTGGTAATCAGTGCCCAAATTAGCACTGTGCCATGCCCCCAGAGCCGCTCAGGCATGACAAAGCAGAGGGAAGAGTTTCAGAGGCCAGAGAAGCAGGGAAACTCTCACCTGGGTCCCCAGAGCAGTTGCAGCCTCAAACCCACCTGGATCAAGGGATTCCCAGCTGGTGGGAAATGCCTTGGTTGTCCTGAAGTTGCTGAAGCGATCCAGCCCAGCAGGTACAGTCAAGGAGTGCCAATCTCCTGTGCGTCCCTCACTGTCTCTTCCTAGACTCATCCTTAGCTTTCCTCCCAGCTAGCCCCAAGACCAGGAGCCGGTGATGTGCCTCAGAGACCATAAAAGCTTTTCTAAGTGTGATGAAACTCAGTGTTTGAGCTTGAGTCTTCCCAGTCTGGGAAGACTCTTCCTCTCTGCTCTTCCTTGCTCACATTCCCAATTTCCCACAATCTCCTGGTGTTTTTCTGGGTTTGTTAGCATTTGGAATGGCAGCACATTCCATGCATAACCAGGCATGGAATCTCTCTTTTCCCAGCCAGAAATGTTGAAAGAGCAAGTGTGCAAGCAGCTTAAATGAGGTTCAAGGAATGTTGGATGCTCAGGGGTAGGCTGAGATCTGCTGAACCTAAAGCTTTTGCTGAGACAGCTCCCATTGGCAAAGCCCCGTGTTGGTGCTTGAACTGGTGGTCTCCTGTGTTTTCCTAACGCAGGGAGGTTAGGGGGCCCAAGGAGGATGGCAGCCCTGTGCCACAGGGGCTTTCCCCAGTGCCAGGGTGCAATCCTGGGAGCAGCGGGATTGCAAAGTGAGTCGTAGAATCACAGAATCATTAAGATTGGAAAAGCCCTCTGTGATCTTTGAGTCAAATCATCATCACCACTGCAGCCATTAAACCATGTCTCCAAGTGCTATCTCTACATGTTTTTTCAAACACCTCCAGGGATGGTGACTCCACCAGCTCCCTGGGCAACCTGTTCCTATGCCTGGCCATTCTCGCAGGAAATTTTTTCCTAATATCCAACCTAAACCTCCCCTGGCAGAGTTTAACTGCATGTCCCTGTGCCTTGTCTCCCTGCAGGACGCCTCCATTGCCCACCGCTTTCACATCATGCGAGAAAAGCACCCTGAGAAATTCAACAGCAGGTAAGGACTGCCCATGGTTCTCCCTGAAAGCTGTTTGTGGGAGAATGCCCCACCACTGCTGTGCACCATAATAAGGGGATGTGCTGATGCACGGTGTGGCTGGTGGGCAGGGCCCCTCACGTGGTGGAGATCCAGGGTGCTCCTTCAGGATCCCCGCAGCATGGCAGGATGCTGGAACTTGGCTGCACACCCAATTGGGTTCATTCATGCTTTATAATTAGCACTGAATTCCAGGACTGGCAGAAGCAGGCCAGGCAGCCAGGGCAGGGCAGGCAGCAGGTCCCAGCTTGCTTCCACTATGCTCGAGGTGCATGGAGGTGGTGTGATGGCAGTGCGAGCTGTGGCTTGCAAACCCCATCCCCCTGTTCACAAAAACCTGCTGGAAAAGCCCCAAATGGACACAAACATCTTGCTCTGCAGCTCTGTCAAGGGATTACAGCTCATGCTCAGCTCTGCTGAGAGCTGCCAAAGGCACCCTGTCCCATGCTGAGGGACCACTCAGCACCTGCACCCTTCTCCTTTGTGGGGTGTCACCACCCCCTGTCCCACAGCACACCAGTGGTCCCTCCCTGTGATCTCATGTCCCCATTGCAATGGCTCCAGAAATGCTTTGGGGGCAGCTATGTGCTGTGCTTGAGCAGGCTGCTGATGTTTGTCTGTGACCCAGGATGAAGAACAAGCTGTGGTACTTCGAGTTTGGGACATCAGAGACCTTTGCGGCCACCTGCAAGAAGCTCCATGACTACGTTGAGGTGGAGGTGGGTTTCCTGGGATGGTCCTTGGCTCCAGTCACAGCACAGAAGCTTCTTGAGAGATGTTGTCCTTGGGTCCTGTGGGCAGGGCTTCAGGCTGTTCAGGAAGAGGATGCCACAGCATCTCTGACCCCTTACGGTGGCAGAAGGGTGCAGTGGCTAGCATGTCAATCTCAAGCACAAATTCGGGCTGGGCAAGGAGTGGCTTGAGAGCAGTCTTGAAGAGAAGGACTTGGGGGTGTCAGTTGATGAAACATTCATCATGAGCCAGCAATGGTTGTTGGCAGCCCAGAAGGCAAGTATGTGCTGGCCTGCATCAAAAGAAATGTGGCCAGCAGGATGAGAAAGGTGATTCTGCTCCTCTGTTCTACTCTGGTGAGCCCCCACCTGAAGCACTGCATTCAGTTCTGTTGCCTCTAACACAAGGACATGGAGCTGGAGTGGGTCCAGAGGAGGGCCCTGAAGATGATCAGAGGGCTGGAGAACCTCCCCTGCGAGGACAGGCTGAGAGAGTTAGGATTGTTCAGCCTGAAGAAGATGCCGGGAGCACCTTAGAGCAGCCTTCCAGTTCCTGAAGTGGGCTACAGGAGAGCTGGGGAAAGACCTTTTACAAGGGCTTGTATTGGGAGGACAAGGGGCAATGGCTTTGAGCTGGAAAAGAGGAGTTTGGGAAAAAGTTCTTGACAGTGAGGGTGGTAAGACAGGTTGCCCAGGGACATTGTGGATTCCCCCTCCATGGAGGTGTTCAAGGCCAGGCTGGATGAAACCTTGAGCAACCTGGTCTAGTGGCAGGTGCCCCATGGTGTCAGGGTTTGAACTAGACGGTGTTTAAGGTCCCTTCCAACCCAAACCATTCTGTGATTCTGTGTCCCACTCTGCTGCGAAGTCAGCCAGCTATAGGCAGAAGAACAGCCTTGTATTTCCCCTCCTTTCCAGCTGTATTTGAGAGCGTGCCTGGAATATTCTTTCTGCAAACTCCACGTCTGCTCCCAGCCCGTGTGGGCTGAGATGGGAACAGGCTTTAATTGGAGCTGGGAGGAGGGCCCGCAGTTGCCAGCAGTGCTGTCATTCCTCTGCTCCCGCTACCGCCGTGGCTTTCTTGCTCTGCTGCGAGCTTCAGCCTCTCCTTATCTCGGCGTAAACGACCTTGTTATATCTTAGGCTTGAGGGCAAGGAGAAACAAGCCAAAGGGCTGCTTTAAGTGGGACCAGGCAGTGGGCACAGGGTGGCAGGCAGGGTGGCAGGCAGGGAGAATGCGGAGCTTGAGGAGCCGGCAGTGTGGCGCATGTGGCCACAGGCAGATGGGCTTTGAAGCCTGTTTCTCGGTGGGGAGTTGCATCTTTCCCAGAGCCTGAGGGGAACAGCCGCACCCTGGACAGCTGGTGGGAAGGAGCAGCAGCATGGTCATCCCACACTCTTCACTGGCCACACACCAGCATCTCGGGATAGATAACATTCATGCTGCTGGAGGCCACAATGTCACTGAGTGGTGGGGCTTGGAAAGGACCTCTAGAGATCACCTAGTCCAACCCTGCTGCTAAAGCAGGGTCATCCACTGCAAGTTGCACAGGAACACATCCAGGCATGTATTGAAGATCTCCAGAGAAGGAGACTCCACAGCCTCTCTGGGCAGCCTGCTCCAGAGCTCCAGCACCCTCACAGAATGAAGTTGTTTTTCCTTAAGTTCAAGTGAAACCTCCTGGGTTCTGGTTTGTGCCTGCTGCACCTATTGGGGATCACTGAAAAGAGCCCAGCCCCATCCTCTTGACCTCCACGCTTTAGCTCTTGCTGAGCACTGTCTTCTCCAGACAAAACAGCACCAGGTCTCTCAGCCTTTCATCCTCACAGAGATGCTCCAGGTAACTCAGCATCTTTGTGGTCTCAGCTGATTTATTCCAGTAGTTCCCTGTCCCTCCTGAACTAGAGGGCCCAGAACTGGACACAATGCTCCAGATGTGTCCTTAGCAGGGCAGAGTAGAGGGAGGGGGAAATGGACGTGAGGTGCCCTGTGCTCCCCGAGAGATGCCCTACTTGGCTTCCTGCACACTCCCCGCCGAGCTGCCGTCTGTGGCGATTGCGCTGGGTGTCGCTGCGCCGGCAGGAAAGGGTTAACCCCGCAGTGTTTGAAGTTGAAAGCTCAGCCTGTCCTCCCCCCAGCTCCCAGGCAACTGTCAGCCCTGCAGAGAAATGGCAGTTTTGTGTTGGAAGTTGGCACTCCTTCTCTTACAGCTCCTGGAAATGAATTTGCTTTTTCCCCAGCTGCAAATTTCGACTCGCGGCATCGCTGCCAGCACGCCGTCAGCTGCCCCTGCTCAAAGAGCCCATTGTGGCCCTGCTGGCGTGCTGACAAGGGGGTTGCATGGGGAGACATTGCTCCCCACACCTGTGTGCCTGGGCAGCTGTGGCCCTGCCTAGCCCTTACCCCCTCGGACAGCCCCAGAGCAGCTCGCTCCCATCCCACTAGGGCCGGCTTGGTACCTCACAGGCCGGCAGGAAAGATGCCTGCAGCGAGGGCGGTGCATGGCTGGGCCGGGAGTGGGATGTGATGTCCCTCCCACGACAAGTCAGACCCCTCTTGCTCAGTATCTGCTGCTTGGAGCTTTAGAGTCTTTTGGGTTCCTACAAATATGAACCGAGTACACAAGGTGTGAATATTTGGGGTCCTCACTGCAAGAAGGACATTGAGGTGCTGTAGTGTGTACAGAGATGGGCAGTGAAGCTGGTGAAGGGTCTAGCAAATAGGTCTGTTGAGGAGCAGTTGAGGGAACTGAGGTTGTTTAGTGTAGAGAAGAGGAGGCTGAGGGTAGATCTCATTGCTGTCTACAACTCCTTGAAAGGAAGTTGGGGTGAGATGGAAATCAGTCACTTCTCACATGTAACAAGTGAGAGGATAAGAGGAAATGACCTCGAGTTGTGCCAGGGGAAATTCAGGTTGGATATTAGGAAAACTTTCTTCACAGAAAGGGTTCTCAAGCCCTGTAACAGGCTGCCCGAGGAGATGGTGGAGTCCCCATGCCCAGAGGTGTTTAAAAGATGCATGGAAGTTGCACTGAGGGCTGTGGTTTGGTGGCAGTGGCTTAGCAGTAGTGGTGGAGTTGTGAGCTCTGAGGGAGCAGTTGGACTAGATGATCTCAAAGGTTTTTTCCAACCTCAACAGTTCTAGGGTTCTATGATTCTAAATCATAATGCCATTAAAATGCATTTGAAAAGAAGGGATTTACAACCTTTACAAGCCTTGGGGAGACAGCTCTTCACTCCCAGACCATGCCTTTTACTTTCAACCTGAGGCTAAAAATAAGATGAGAGAGCAGAGAAGAGCACAGAGACATTTGCTTGTGTGTGCACCCAGCTCCACGTATCTGTGGCTGGCATGCACAGCACTTACTGGTCTGGGAGTGAAGACCACTTACGGACAGCACCATCAAAACAAGATCCAGACCTTCTTCACTCTTTGCTAGAGGAGAACACAAGCCAGAGCAGTGACAGGGGTTTCTTAGCCCATTCACATTCCTCTCATCAAGGCAAGTGAGGGCAGAGATGCCATCACATCACCAAAGTGCAAGGGAAAAATGGTGCAGGTGTGTGATGATTTGGGAGTTACCCACCCCCCTATCCCCCCCATGCATTTGAATTCACTCAAACTAGACTCAGGAGGCTGGAAGTTAAGGAATTCACAGCTTAGCACAATATACAAGCAGATATTTACAATATATTACAAATATTTACAGCTATATACAGGTTAAAGGTAATACAGAAACACAATACCCCTCCCAGAAATCAGAGTCCCCAAGAGGGGTTCCAAACCACCCTACCACCTTCTTTCCACCCCAGAATCTGCCTTACATGCAAGGTAAGTCAGAGAGATGGGCAAGGGGGTTTAGAAGCAGAATTGATTAGTTGGGTTACAGAGATCCAGCTAGAAGCCAAGGAGGGAGAGAGCTCAGACTCCACAGACAGAGAGCGACCCACACTGTCTTATCTATGTTTGTGTGCTTGCTCTAGTACATCTCAGAAAACCTATGAGTGAAGTAGACATAACTGTTGTTTTTCTTTTCACAGCCTATAAACTAATTTTTCTCATTAAAATATTCCAATTAGCCTCAAACCAACAGAAGGTGTCTGGAAGTGTAGTGCAGCAGGCAGTGAACAGAAGTGGAAATGCTCTGGAGAAAGTACATTGGAATGGGAAAGCTGCTGCTTCCTCCAGAGGTATCTAGAAAGGAGAGCCAGTGTTGTCTGGGTACAATGACCTGGGTTGCCCAGGGAGGTTGTGGCTGCTCCCTCCCTGGAGGTGTTCAAGGCCAGGCTAGATGAGGCCTTGAGCAACCTGATCTAGTGGGAGGTGACCCTGCCTATAGCAGGGGGTTGGGACTGGATGATCTTTGAGGTCTCTTCCAACCTAAACCATTCTATGATGAGAATCATAGAATCACAGGGTTATTTTGGTTGGAAAAGACCTCTAAAACCATTGAGTCTAACTGCCAAGCCAACACCATCATTGCAAATAAGCTGTGTCCCAAAGTGCTGTGTCCACAATTTTCTTGAATACCTCCAGAGATGTTGACTCCATCACCTCCCTGGGCAGCTTGTTCCAATGCCTGACCAGTCTTGCAGCAAAGAATTTTTTTTTCTGATTTCCAACTTAAACCTCCCCTGGCAGTTTCAGGCAATTTCCTCGCATTCTATCACCTGATACTAGGGAGAAGAGACCAACCCTCACCTGGCTCCCACCTCCTTTCAGGGAGTTGCAGAGAGAAAGGAGGTCTCTCTCCTCAGCCTCCTCTTCACATTAAACAGTGCCAGTCCCCTCAGCTGCCCTTCACCAGACCTGTTCTCCAGAGTCTTCACCAGCTTTGTTGTCCTTCTCTGGAAACACTTCAGCACCTCAATGTCCTTCTTGGAGTGAGGGCCCAAAACTGAACCCAGTACTCAAGGTGTGACCTCACCAGTGCCCAGTAGAGGAGCACTATCACTTCTGTGTTCCTGCTGGCCACACTGTTGCTGATCCGGGCCAGGATGCTGTTGGCCTCCTTTGCCATCTGAGCACATTGCTGGCTGATGTTCAAAGAGTGAGAAGACCTGAAGTTAAAAAAGGCATTTCCATAGCTATTGCTTCCAGTTCTGTGGGGAAGCCAGAGGCAGCATTTTTTACCTTTTACAGGGGATTTTCATCTGGGGCAGTGTGGCTGTGTGACAGCAAAGCCTGGCATAGCAGCTCTGGCAAGTTCTGATTTCTCTCCAAAACCAAACATCTTCGTTATAATTTCCTTCCAGCCTCATTTCCAAGTCATACTTGAAGACAAACTGGTTTGACTTTGGTTTTGAGCCAACTTTCTGGTTCTTCAGAGTCAGTTTGAGCAAGGGGGAGTGGGCAATCACCTGTTGGATATGCTTGGATGGAGGACGCTCCAAGGCTGAGGTGGTTATTGCCTCCTATTTGGGGTTGCAGCACTGAACCTGAAAAGTTTTATGTGGTCTCATAGGAGTTTGCTTTTCAAAACATGTAGCAAATTTAGTGTCAAAAGAGAGGGGGAGGTGGTGGTGTCAGCCCAGAGAAGAGGCATTTGTTTGCATTTCCAGACCCAGTCACCCAGGACCTGGCCTGGGGTGGGTTCATAGATTCATAGAATGGGTTGGGCTGGAAGGGACCTTAAAGAGCATCCAGATTCAACCACACTGTCATGGGCAAGGACACCTCCTGCTAGATCAGGCCTTGAACGCCTCCAGGGAGAAGGAATCCAGAACCACCTGTTGCAGTGTCTCACCACCCTTGCTGTAAATAATTTCTTCCTGATATCTTGTCTGATGTCTGAGGTTTGCTCTGGGGGCCATTCAGCCCTGCTGCTTCAGCAGGCAAACAGCAGGCAGGGGTGCCATGGCCTGACACTACCCTTGTGCCTGGCAGTGTGATGGGACCCTGCTAGACCTGAGCAACACATCCCTGGAGGGCATTGCCATCCTCAACATCCCCAGCATGTATGGCGGCTCCAACCTCTGGGGTGAGACCAAGAAGCAGCGTGGTTACAACCGGCTGGGCAAGAAAGCACCAGAGAAGCTGCACACCGCAGTGGTCACCGATGCCAAGGAGCTCAAGTTCTGCGTGCAGGGTGAGTGGCAGCACCTGGTGGTGTGTGGGGTTGCACGGGTGCCGGAACAATAGCACTGGAGAGGTTGCTGTCAGTTCACTGTCTTCTGGGGTGCCAAGGTGACTCCAAGAAAGATCTGGCCAAGCTGGTGGCTCTGCCTGCCCCGGGTATAGTTCAGCAATGTGTTTCTCAGAGTTGGCCATGCCACGCCATGGTGGCCAGAGAGGATGTGGCTCCCATGCCCTGCCATCTATCTCTCCTCCCACCCTTTGGAGATCACAGCTTGAGGGATGTTTGGATGGGGTTTGACTGGGCAGCTGTGGACACTCTGCAGGGCTGACAAGCAGTGACTGCTGAGGAGCAGCTGGAAGCAGAGCTGCAGAGCTGGCACTGAGGATTTTTGTAAGCATCTTCCCAGGCTCTGCCACAGTGGTTGTGCCAGCCTGGCTGGGCAGTTTTGAGAGCAGTGTGGTACCCACGCAGCTGCTGCACCCATCCCTGCAGGCATGGGCAGTCCAGAGTGCTGGCAGGGTTTCCTAGCAGAGACTCCTGGGTTAGGAAGCAGCAAAATGCCCTTATTTGCCACCTCCCCCAGCCTGGGGCTGGAGTAGGAAGAAGGTCTCTTGCCTCAGGGGTGCCAGGACAGCGGTGTACCAGATATCCCAGGCTGTCACCAGCTGTCCTTCACTGGGTGAGCCTGTGGAAATGGGCAGAAGGGAGTGGGGCAAAGGCTGGTGATAAGCAGGAATAAGCACTGGGCACATCCCCACTTGCAGGGCTGCAGGAAAGCACGGGGGTGCTCAGGAAATTTGTTTTGGGGAGATTTCCACCATGAGTGAAAGAGGACCCTGAAAGAGGGAGAGATGAGTGAATTGCCCTGGTGCTGGCTGCCTTTGCTGGTGGCCCAGAAAAGCAGGAGGAGGTGGAAAAAGGGCCAATCAGCCTGAGCAGCTCTTACCTTGAGGGGGAGATTCCCCTGTTTCATGTACCCCGATGCAGCTGGGAGAGATTCTGCTGCCATTTCACATAACACTGCAGACAAGCAGTTAAAGAGCTGGTGAGGATCCAGGCTGCCACCCTGAGCCATGCAGCACTGGGCACTGCTTCAGACCAGGAGTATTTGTGCCGCGGGGATTTTGGGCAGCAGCACTGGCCAACACCCAGCTCAACGGTCTTGGGGCACGGAGGACATAAGGACACAGCCCCTTAAGGACTCCACCACATCTCTGGGCAGACTGCTGCAGTCCTCCATCAGCCTTAAATTAAAGGCATTCCTACTCACGTTTAGATGGAACTTCCTAGGTTCAAGTTTGTGTCTGTTGCCCCTTGTCCTGTCACTGGGCACCACTGAAAAAAGACTGGTGTTTCAAGGTGATGGCAAAAGGCAGAAGGTCTCTGGGGATGGGGATACCAACTCAGATCCCTCTGTCTGCAGACCTCAGTGACCACCTTCTGGAGGTGGTGGGGCTGGAAGGCGCAATGGAGATGGGGCAGATCTACACCGGGCTGAAGAGCGCTGGGAAGAGGCTGGCCCAGTGTTCGTCTGTCACCATCAGGTACTTGCCCCTGTCCTGGCTGAGCACACACCCAAAAGCAAAAGCTTGCACCTCTGTCACCCTGAGTTCCCTCTCTTTGTACTTGCAGGACCTCCAAGCTGCTCCCTATGCAGATAGATGGGGAGCCCTGGATGCAACCATCCTGCACTGTGAGTCCCTGGGTAGGGGGTAGGTCTGCCTTGGGCAGACAGAGTGGACAGGGGCTGGCATACAGTGGGAGAGGGCAGGCAGGGCCTGGTAGCATGGTGGGATGAGGCAGGCTGCCAGTGCAGTGTGACAAAGCCTCTGGAGTTGCAGGGAGGCTTCTGCACTTGGTGGTGGGTGGCTGCAGAGCTCAGCCACCTGCAGTTTCTGTCTGTGCCCATACCAGCTCTGGACACGTGGTAAGCTGTTGCAGAAGCTGTGGGCACAGGGCCACACTCATCCCTTGCTGGGCAGGTGGGTGCAGCGGCATTACTTCCCAGAGAGGCTGCAGAGAGGTCCCCCAGCAGGCAGCTTGCCCAGAGGAGTTCCTGGAGGTGGCTATGGAGCTGTTACTTCTGTGCAGCAAAGCACCTGATGGTCCAGCTGGGGGTGGTCCTGGTGCTGGGTGCTGAGCTGGGCTGCGGGTACCCAGGGGGCTGAGACCTCAGGAGCCCCCTGCTGAGCCGTGCTTTTCAACTCTTTTTAGATTAGAATTACGCACAAAAGCCAAGTGCCGATGCTGCTGGGCCCCCCGCAGAAGAGCAGCTTCTTTTTTCTGAAGAGGAGAAGCCGGACTCGAGATTAAGCAGTGCGCCAGCAGCCACAGCCCACAGCAACCTGGCGTCCTGGACACCCACCAAATCCCTGCTCCACAGCAGAGAGAGGAAGCATCTCCACAAGTTTGGTGGGCATGAACTTTGGCTGGGAAGGCCTTGGAAGCTCCTTCCCAACCACCACAAGTATCTCCTGCAGCTGATAGAGAAGCAGTGGGTGAAGGCAGGCTGATGGCTGCGGAGTGCGTTTGCCAGAGCCAGTGCTAGGACTGGTTGTTTGCCAGCTCTCCTTTATTTAATACCACCCCCAACCCCCTGGCAGAGCTGCAGAGGAGCACTCCTCTGAGGAACATTACCCTTCACTTATTTATTTTTTCATCCTCTGGAAGGACACTGCTGTGCTGGCTTCCCATCCACCAACCCTTCAACATAGGAGAAGTTATTTATTTCCTTAGCCTAGAGGAGGCAGTTTCTGCCATGCTGTTGGCATCTCTGGGGTGGGTCTGAAGCAGAAGCAGAGACGGCCCTGTCTGCTGGCCGTGGCTGCTGCCAGGCATGGGATGAGCTGGGGACACGGAGTGGGCCATGGGGACAAGCATGGAGTGGACATAAGGAGGCTGTGTTTTGATGTGGAAATGTCAAAAAAAGGATTGTAGGGGGTGGGCAGTGGGGGCTATGAATCCTGGGAACCCCCCACGACCCACCTTTGGCCTTTATGTTCATATTTCTGTATTTATTTAGCAAACTTGTGGGGGACCTTGGGAGTTGCCTTCTTTGTAGGAGTCTGGGTTGGATACCAACACCCACCTACCTTCTCTGCTGGCTGTCCCTCATGGCACATCCTGCTGTGTGGATTTTTCTCTCTCCTAACACCCACCAGCCTGCGCCAGGGACTGGGAACCGTGAGGACAGACATGCAGAAGCTATTCTCACTTGGAATTGTGTCCCCTCCTGCTTTTTTTACTTCTTCTCGTGTGCTTTACCGGGCTTGTGCTCTCCCAATGGCTCCTAGTACCACTCCAATGTTCCTGGATGGTTGCAGGGATAGGGGCAGAGCTTCTGCACCTCAGTTTCTGCATGGCCAGGTCTCCCCTGCCCCCACCCTGAAGCCACAGATCTCCACAGCTGCTGCTGCCAGCCCCTTGCCTACACCCAGCCTTTCCTTTTCTCCTCACCCAGCTGTCTGCCAAAGCTCAGAAAAGGTACACAGGGAGGTTTCTGTGGCCTCACCTGTGTGTGCCCCACCAGGAGTATGAGGACAGATCAAAGGACACAGCTTCTCCTCAGGACGCAGCAGGGACCAGCAAATAAGTGACTGCACAGAGGATGCAGTGGTGTGGTTCATGATGCTCCCATGACTGGCCCATGGAAAGGCTGCTGCTTGCTTATGAAGGCACCCACTGCCTCCTGTGGTGGCCCTGTCTGGGGGGGATGCTCAACTGCCAGATCAGCCTCTGCTTCCAGTCAGCTCTCCAGGCTCTGGTGGAGGCCCCTGTTCTGCTGTGGACAAGCTGGAAATGGTGTGTGCCTCGGGGACATGGCTGCATGCAGGAAGGGTACCACTGCTTGTCCTTACTGTGCCCCTGACACAGAGCAAAAAGGCCTGGCTGGGACAAGCCACCCTGTCCTCCTAGTGCCCCAGCACCTGGGCCCTCCCCATAAGGCAGGCTCCCATTCAATAGCTTCCCCCTGGCAGTGTAGAGGGTACTGCCATCATGCTTCACCCTCTCCAGACAGGGACAGTGCTCTAGGGCACCTCTTCAAGCTTTAGCTCAAGAGTTGCAGTCTGTAGGGCCCTACTGACATGAGAGGAGGCCATGGCACTCCAGGGTCCTCCAAGTCCACCTCTGCCAGGGCACAGAGGGCTGAGCCCTTTGCACCGTCAAGAGTGAGCTGGGGAGCAGGTGTTGGCTGCAATGACACACCAAAGAGGCCTCCAAAGACAAGCTGTCAGGGAAGCTCTAGTACTGCCCAGGGTGTAGAGGAGGCTCAGCACCACAGGGAACCTGGGTCTGAGCACAGGCCTGAGTGGCTGGTGCAGAGGTCACCACAGCTCACTGGAGCAGCCATCTGCATGATGGGTACACTCCACCCACGGTGCAAAAATCCACTGTCCTCCTCCTTCGTCACCCAGGGCAGCCATTAATGAGTAGCCAGGTGAAGGCATAGGAGAATAAAGCCAAATAAGCCTTGGGTGCCATGGAGCAGCAGGCTCCCTTTCCCCAGCCTCTCCCTGACAGCAGTTGAGCTCTGCAGGCCCCAAGCATGGGGAGGGGGAAAAGGGAAAATCCTCAGCCACCTCCAGAGCTTTGCCAGCAGGCAGGGTGATGGGTATGACCCATGGGCTGACATCAGCCAAGGTCAGCAGAGTTTCCAGCAGCAGGTTTGGCTCCATTTCCCTGCCTACTTGGCCTCAGCCCCGTGTTTTATCCTGGGGCTCTGATTACAAGGTTCCTGTGTAGAATCAGCAGTGGTTTAAACCACAGACCTGCTCCTTGCACCCAGTCATGGTCTGCTGGGCTCTGGGCAAAGAGCAGCTCTCAGACCTCTCTGCCACAGTTCATTGGTGTCAGAACTTGTGGATGGAAGTGGGCACTGTGCCCTTGGCCATGGGTCCAGGATTGCGCCATGGGCAAGAAGCGCTCATTTGAGCCCAAAGTCAGAGGGGAGCACTCAGAGGCATATCCTACAGAGCACAGGGAGCTCAGGGACACCATTCTGCACAAGATGATATGCTGCCACTGGTCTGCACATAGCAATGGGTTCTGATCCAAACACATCCTCTTCTGATGATCAGTGGGACAGCTCCTGCCACCTTCCCCAGGGGATGCAGCTTCAACTCACTCCATCCATGACAAAGCTACAGTTCAATGAGCCAAGAAGCTAATCACCTCCGCAGTCCAACAGTACAAAGGTCTCCAGCCCCTAAAGAGACCTGCAGGGGCTGGGACATCAGCCTGGGTGTCCCCAGCTCTGGGTAACAATGAGACACACATCCAAGAAGCCAGTGAGGCTTTCCAACCCCCTTGTCTCTCTTGGTGTTTCATTCACCCCACCAAAGGCTGCAGGATGGAGCAGGACACACCCGAGCCCCAGGTACCAGTGCCAGTGTGCTGGGAGGCTCCTGAGAGCTGGAGAATGCCATTCCCATGCGATCCCCTCCCAGCCCGGTACCAGCCCTGTCATCCCACTGTGTGTAGCTGTGGTTGTTTGCATGGAAATGGTGTCTGTAGCCAACCACGTGTTGCTGTGTCCAGCTGGAATGTTGTGGGCTTGCCTCAAATAAAGATGGTAGTAAAATACTTAGCTAGTCCTGGAGTGCACTGGGGTTCCCTGATTCCTTGCCAGGCAAGGGGTCCATGGAATCCCCTGATCTGGGGTGCTGAGGGTGAAGGGGTGTTGTCAGCAGCAGCACAGTGGAGCAATGCTCAGCAGAAGCTGCAACTGGCTAAATTTGGAGCCTGACAAAATTAATTATTTATTTTTCCCCAGAGTGGGCTCTATATTTAGTAGGTACCGATCACCATTCTTCCTCCCAGCCGTGCCTCTCCAGGGACTTTGTCTCTTTCCAGGGCATCTCTTCAGCCTCCCACCAGCCTGTTCCATGGCTGCACTTGGCCCCACCACCTCTCCCTGTACTGCATGGCAGCCAGAGGCCCAGGGGTGATAGAACAGCCTCTGGCTAGTGCGGCATCATGGCCACCTTGGGTCACCATTTGTGCCCAGCTCCTCAGCAGCCTGCCTTGTTCCCTGGCCCAGGTCTTGCCACCCACCCCTGTGTCATCTGCTAATTTTACCAACAGTGATTTCATCCTGGTTGCTTGTGTACAGAAGGGAAGTAAGAATGCCAGCACCTGCAGATCTCCCCGAGAGCAGTACCCGGGTGGCAAGGACATCCCGTACCCGCTGTGCACTTCCTCTCCCCTACCTTTCAGCACAGGCATCCAGCAGGCAGTATATGATGGCAGCAGTGCCCCCCCCCCCAGTTTCACACAGAACACAATAGGAGACAAGCTACCTGCAATTATCAGCGTCACTCCTGGGGGGTCGTGGTGGCCCTGAAGGACTCTGTGAGCTCATCAGTACCCCAACATTGACAGAGAAATTCCAGCCAGCATCACAGAGACATGCTGGGCAGCTCCCCCACGGCACTGCCAAGCCCATGACCTGAGATTGAGGATTTTAAAATGGTGAGGACAACTCCATACCAAGAGGTCACCTAACCCCTGGGCATCTTTCCAGAATCCAAGCAGAAGGCTTCTCTGCGTCCCAAACCAAGAGAAGTGTGCAAAAGAGAATTATCCCTTGTCCCCTTGTTTTTTCCTTTACCATCATTCATTTCCTAGTCCCAACCTGCAACACCTTGATGCCTCCATACAGCTCATTTATCCTGTGAAACCTGCTGTGTCCTGCAAAAGTGGCCAGTGGCAGGCCTCCATAGTGAGTCTCACCATCTTCAAATGGGAAAACCGAATCACTCAGTGGCATAACACCAGGGTGGGAGTCCATGGTGGGTCCCAGCAGCATAGCTCTGTTTTAAAGTTGTTCCCAGATCTCTGAGCTATTTGCAATCCTGCAAGTGCTTGTCTTCATGAATCCACTGTGGAGGGATATCTGTGGCTGGGGCAACCCCAAAGTCCCTACAGGTGGGAGCCATTTTTCTTATGGCCTCCTCTAAAGAGACCCGCTTCTCAAAGGCCAGTCCATCTCCAGGGTGTCTACAGTGAACGGTTGTTAGAAGCAGGTACTCACGCGTGCGTGAGATCCCGGCTCGCAAGGGGACCCGTGTGACACTGCCTGGCTGATATAGAGAGGGGTGCCCCCAAGGCAGGTGAAGTCCGAGGTCCATGCTCTCTGCAGAACGAGCTGCTCGGCAAGCTCTGGGGCGGGACATACAGGGGCTTGACCCAGATCCCCTTAGCCCAGATCTGGCTCCCCAGGTTGTCCCACCAACCCCCAGGGCCACTCGTTAAACCCTCATCCCCCGGCCGCGGGAGGAGGCCACGGCCCCTTTAACTGCCGCGCTCCCCCGCCCCGCCCGCCGGCTTCTTCCCCTTTCTATTTTTTTATGAATGAAAAACGCTCTAGGCGGGGCCATGCAAATGTCGCTTCGCCCGTTGGCCGCCTCTGGCCCCGCCCACCCATCCGCCCTCAATGGTACTCGGCGGAGCGGCTCGCGGGCGGGTATGGAGCGCCGACCGCAGCCAATCATGCTGCGCAGGCCGCCGAGCCGCGGCTTCCCATTGGCCGGAGTGGAGGGTAAACAAG
>VWZI01018581.1:505005-559127 GCA_013396835.1 Psilopogon haemacephalus | reverse complement strand
TTTTTTTTTTTTTCTTTCTCAATGAATAACCAACCCCCATTGTAGGGCTGGCGGAAAAACAACCCGCTCCAACAACACGCAGCCTGTTAGGCAGAAACATGCCCGCGACAGGCAGCTGGAGCCCTTCCAGGGCCGGCTCCCTTTTCGGTGTCCCAAAGCTCATGGGGCTCCCAGGCTTTGCTGCTGCCGGCCCCCCAGTAAGGTTAGAAATGCTGAGAGTGGCAAAACCTCACGGAGCAGGGGGGGGAGGGGGTGTGGTTGTGGAAAGGAGGAGGAGGGGGATAAATCTGGCTCGGGAGCTGGCGGGGGGCTGTGCTGGCTCAGCGCTGGGCTTTGTGTTTCAAATCCTCCTTGGGGGGTTTTATGCCCTTGGTACCAGCTGTGCCGGGCCTTTGGTGGTGGTGGGGAGGTGGAAAGAGGAGTCAGCAGCTCTTTAAAGATTTTGACAAATTAGAGGAGCGGCTAATTACCTGGCAATCTGGGAACAGTTGTCCTGCAACTATTTGCTGCCCTGCGCTGTAGCTGGGCTGTGTTTAGACTTTGCACGAGGCTAATACTCCACTTCCGATTCCTCTCGGCTACTCTGCAGGCACTATTTAGGTACAGAGCCCTGAGGCGCTTTCCCTTTCCTAGAGCGCCCTGCTTATAGCAATTAATTAGCTTAAGCCTGTATCACTTGGTTTAAAATTATATATAGTGAGTGGGCTTAGGGGGGCCGGGAAGGATTGGAGTTCAGTGGGTTGTTTACCACTTGAACTCATACCATTGTGGACCCTACTTCTGGGTCTCCTTGAAGCACCTTGGCTGGAGGAAGGTGGATCCCACCTCTATGGCTGGCTAACCGAGGACTGGGCATGCGCCTGCAAGGGCAAACGGGTTGCTGTGTCCTGCTTAAAAGCTCTTGGAGCTCCAAACTGTCAAGCTCCTTTGATCTTCACCTCATAGCTTCGGGAGGCAGGGGCTGCCAATGGAGCCTGGGTTCATCTCCGCTTGCTGAGGCGCTTTTGACCTGGCCTGGGTAGTGTCTCATCTGCAGCTGTCAGTGAGCTGCCTGCAGCCCTCTTGCCCCATGCCATTCCTGTCTTGAATCCCAGTGGGGAACAACTTCCCCTCTGTGAGCCGTGTCACAAATTCACAGATTGCATAGGGTTGGAAGGGACCTTCAAAGGTCATCTTGGCCAACCGCCTTGCAGTCAGCAGGGACACTTCCAGATAGATCAGGCTGCACAGGGACACATCAAGTCAGCTCTTGAATGTCTCCAAGAATGGGAGCTCAACCATATCGCTGGGCAGCCTTTTCCAGTATTTCGCCACTCTCATTGTGGAGAACTTCCTTTTGATGTCCAACCTAAATCTACCCTGCTCCAGTTTCAAGCCATTGGCTTGTCCTATCTCTACAAGCCCTTCTAAAGTCCTTTGCCAGCCTTCCTGCAGGTTCCCTTCAGATATTGAGAGGCAGCTTTAAGATCTCCACAGGGTTTTCTCTCCCCAGTTCTTCCATCCTGTCTTTGTAGGAGAGGTGCTCCAGTGCTGTTCTGGGCTGATGGGACTATCTCAGCCCTGACAGCCTTGCCCTCCTTGCCTTGGTCAACCAGCATGTCAGGGTCTGCTGGGGTACCATATAGCCGTGATTTGGTCACCTGATGCTCCTGGGGGTGGGGTAGTTCAGCACTTTTCAGCAAGAAGCATCCATGGGTGATGCCCTCCCTCACTTTTTCCTTGGTGGATGACTCTGTATCCTGGTCTTATTGCAGTGGTCCTGCATGCCCCACCTCCAGCAAAGATCAAGCGGGAGCTGCACAGCCCTTCCTCGGAGCTGTCATCCTGCAGCCATGAGCAGGCTCTGTGTGCCGGCTATGGGGACAAGTGCCTCTACAACTGCTGGTAGGTAGTGCAAGAGCAGCTGCTGCCTGTGCAGACCCCTCGTGTCATGCTGCAGGGTCGGGTCTGACTTGTCTGTGCCCCATGGGGGTGTCCTCACCAGCACTGCCATCAGCCCCCATTCTCTCTCCCCTCTGCAGTGCCTATGACAGGAAGCCCCCCACCGGGTTCAAGCCATTAACGCCGCCTGCCACGCCGGTGTCCCCTGCACACCAGGGACCAGCCCTGCCACCACCGGCCCCAGCTGTGCAGGTGGCTGCCCATGGGGTGCCCCCAGCCCCACACCCGCTGCAAGAGCAGAGGCCACAGAGCTTCGCCATGCCGCAGCCGCCTCACCCGCCCATGCACATGCCAAAGATGATGTCTGAAAACCAATACCCTGCAGAGCACAGGTAAGGCTTCCCCTGGCCATGCCAGCACTGGCATCTTGGAAGTGGACTTATGGGGATTCTGGCCCTCCTGGGATGGATCTGTGGCTTCAAGTCATGGGGAAGGAAGGAGGGTGCCTATATCCTTGATTCCTTGCTGTGGTCATCAGTGATGGGCTGAGCATTGCTGCTGGAGGGCCTGTGGAAACCAGCACAGCAAAACTTGCCCTTGCCACTGCAACCTTGTGCCGCTTTCTCCCCATGGGGACTTGCTCCCGACAGTTTCTGGGGACCATGGGAAGATCCTTCTCCTCTCCTGTGGAAAAGGTGAGGGTGGCAGAGGCTGCTGCCTGCATCCGTCCCTGCAGCAGTTGATGATGGTGCTGAGTCAGGGCTCCTGCTTCCCTCTCCTCCCACCCGCTGCAGCTCTTCTGCCTGAGCTGAGTGCTGCTGGGCTGGGATCTAGGAGCATCCTGGTTCTGTCTCTGAGCACTCCTGGGCTGAGGGTCTGTTCTTAGCTGCCGTCACGCAGCAGACCTGTTATTCTGGGGGCTGTGGAAGAAGGGACATTGCTCCCTGCTTTCTTTCCAGGCTGTGGCTCTGTCCCACATCACCCCTGCACTCCCTGAGGCTTTGCCAGGTTTGCTTGAGCAATCAGATGGTGGCATGGCGCAGGTCACAGTCAACCTCCGGTTTTACTCATGGCCTCCTGGATGCCCCCTGCTGCGGTGATGGCTGATTTCACCACCAGCAGTGTCCCCTTCAGGCATGGGGCTGGACATGACAGCCCAGCAAAGGCTATCAGGCAATGGGGCGGTAGAAACCCTCAGTGAGTGAGTATCCCTCCCAGGCAAAGATGAGCTTGGCTCTGGGAGACTTTGGAGCTGGGGGCGCTGGCTGTGACCCTTCAGGCAGCACGGTGCCAGTGCAGGTCTTGGGTTTCACTCAGGAAGGGCAGAGGGACATGGCTCGGAAATGGAGTAATCCCAGCCCGGCAGCTGAGAGGGCTCGGGTTACAAAGCCAAATGGCACACGGCCGGTGAGAGGAGCCCGGTGCGGAGATCAGAGATGGCCTTTCAAGGTGCCAGAGGATGGAGGGATGCATCAGCACCCCCTCGAGATGCTCCCTCATCCACTACCACCACCAGCAGAGACCATGCTGGGGCTGGAGCTGAAAATAGTGCTCGCTGCTGCCGAGTCCAAGGTTTAATTCCAGCCGTGCAGTGGATTAGCAGCCGGCTGCAGCTCCAGAGTGGATTTGGCTTTGCGTAAGCGCCCGCCTGGGTGCAACATCCACCAGGGCCCCACGGCTCTGCCCTGCCACCCTGGGGGGAGATTGCATTGCATCAGAGATTTTTGATGTTTGTTTGTTTTTTCTTTCTTCATTCTTGTCCAGATATCTCTGCTGTGGTGCAGGGCTGCCATCACCTGAGGTGCATGGCGCTTTGCAGTGGTGGCCCGTGTGCTGCCCTGCTCCTTCCGTGGGGTATCCTCAGCACCTGGAAGGGGACAGACTCCCCGGCACCCTGTTGGGTTTCCACCTGTCAAGTCCTTGTGGTGTCAGTGCTCTTGAGAAGCCATCCCAGCTTGTTGCAGGGCAATGCCACCCAAACCACCCTGAGAACACACTGGTCTGAGGGCACCCAACAATAGCCTGGCCTGTGTGGGATGGGAGGGGAGGATGTGCTGGCAAGGCTGGCACCACCACTCTTGGTTAATGCCATGTCCCTCCATGACGCAGGTTTCAGAGGCAGCTGTCTGAGCCCTGCCACCCCTTCCCGCCGCAGCCTGCGGTCCCAGGGGACAACCGCCCTGTCTACCACCGCCAGCTCTCGGAGCCCCTGGGCCCTGCTGCTCTCCGCCCCCCTCAGGGATTCAAGCAGGAGTACCATGACCCACTCTATGAGCATGGTGGCCCTGGCCTGCCTGGCCCCCCAGGCCACAGCTTCCAACCCCCCTTGGGCATCAAGCAGGAGCCCCGGGACTACTGCATTGACTCAGGTGGGTGTGAGCCAGCTATGGCTCGGTGGTGGCAGCATGGTGGGAACAGGGCTGGGCTGCAGGCAGGAGATGCTATGTCACCCTCGGGCTGCCGTGGTGCTGAGCTGCTGCTCTTTATTTTATGCTTTTTTAGATGTTTCTCTTTTTTCCCCTCTATCCAAAGCAAGGAGGACATAGCAGGCATTCAAATGCCATGCAGTGTGGTCTGTGCCATGCTGTAGCTGCAGGCTGGGGTCTCTCACAGCCCTGGCCTGGGGCCAGCTGCAATTTCTGGCTGCTGAACCCCACCAGCATCACGGAAAAATCCTCTAATCGCCTTAGGACCTAAAAATACCTCGACCTCGGGTTGGAGGGTGGCACAGCCAAGCAGATGGCAGGGGAGGCGCGGCGATGCCTCCCTTCCCTTGGGGCCTGAATAACACGATAAAAACCTGAGCTGACTTAATCCTTGCTCCCAGTGCTCATTCGTGTCCCCTTCCCTAAAATGTACTCATTTTCCCCCCAAAATTGAGGGTGGAGGTTAGAGGTGGGTGCAGCAGCCCAGGGCGCACAGAGTGGGAGAGAGGAGGTGCCAGGGTTTAGCCACAGGACATGCTTAGGGGGGAAAACTCTGCTAAGAATGCAGTGGGAGCCACAGGACACACCTTCTTAATGCCACCTTCATTTTCCTTACAGAAGTGCCTAACTGCCAGTCCTCATACCTGCAGGGGAGTGTTTTCCCCAGCAGCCATGATGGTGAGTATGGCCCTGGCCTCCTCCTGCTCAGGGGGCATTCCCGGTGTGTCCTGTCCCATCCCCCACGCTGTGCAGGCAGACCCCCCTGCCCCAAAGCCAGCAGAACTGCCAGGCACACTGAGAACACCCGCAGCAGCCCGCATGCTGCTAAAAATAGGGGCTGTGTTGTGCAACTGCTGGCCCCTGAGAGTGTGGCAGCGCCGTGTAATCCGGGATCACGCACCAGATAGAGCTGCTTAGGAGGCCTTGGTTTCCCCCAGCTCTTTGGGGGTGGGGGGAGACAGGGCTGTGTGACACTCAGATGGTGTACTGGTGCCATGCCGCCAAAACAGCTGGGAACAGCGCTGCTCCTGGCACAGGGGATGGGAGCTTGAGGCTGCGTTTGGCTATGCCAGGAGATTTTTGGGGGGTCTGGCCAGGGTGGTCGAGGGGCCCTGTGCTGACTGTTGATATTTTCCCTGTAGGATTTCCATATGAAAAGGACTCACGGTTGTATTTTGATGACACATGTGTGGTACCCGAGAGGCTGGAGGGTAAGAATCCGGCCCAAGAGAAGGGCTGAGGGGTAGCTGTGGCTCATGGCATTAGGACAGGGGCTAGACTCTATGGCAGTCAGCTTTTAAGGCCAAGCTGTGCTGGCACCATGCTCTTGAGAGCTGCTGAGCATTGTTGCACAGGGCTGTTCAGCATTGCCACTGTGCCCTGTCCCTATCACTCACCTCTCCTGTCTGCAGCCCGACCATGCACAGGGGATCTCTGACCAGTTGTGATGGTTCGGGAGTTACTCAACCCCCTCCCACCATGTTTGAAATCACCCAGACTCAGCTGGCTGGAATCTAATGAGTGAAGCTTTATACTTACAGCTTAGCACAATATACAGGCGGATATTCACCGTATATTACAAATATTTACAGGTATATACAGTAAAAAGGTAATACAGAAACACAATGCCCCTCCCAGAGATTGGAGTCCCCAAGAGGGGTTCCCAACCATCCTTCCACCTCCTCCCCGCTCCCCAGTCTTATCCCAGAATCTGCCTTACGTGTAAGGTGAATTAGGAAGCTCGACCAGGGGGATTTAGAAGCAGAATCAATTAATTGGGTTACACAGATTCAGCTAGAAGCCAAGGAGAAAGAGGTCAGCAGCCTGCAGACAGTGAGCAACTGTCTTATCTATATTTGTGTCTTTGCTTTAGTACATCTCAATAAACCTATGAGGAACGTAGATATCACCATTGCTTTCTTTCCATAGCCTATAACCTAATTTCTCTTATTAAAGTATTCCAACTAGCCTCAAACCAGAACTCCAGTGTTACGATTTGTCTCTGCTGGGTGGCACAGCCAGGGAGAGGGCAGATATTTAACCAGCTGTGTCTCCGTGTGGGCAGGTAAAGTGAAGCAGGAGCCCACCCTGTACCGTGAGGGTCCTCCCTACCAGCGACGTGGGTCCCTGCAGCTCTGGCAGTTCCTGGTTACCCTCCTGGATGACCCTGCCAATGCCCACTTCATCGCCTGGACTGGCCGGGGCATGGAGTTCAAGCTGATTGAGCCTGAGGAGGTATGGGGGTGGCGATCTTGCCTCAGCACCTATTGTGCCAGAGCCGAGGCACAGGCCGGGATTGGTGGTGGGATGAGCCTGGGGGTGTGGGGTGGGGCTAGATCCTTCCCATGCACCACAGCAGTTCACACTGGTGCTAGAATCAGAGTTGTTTCAGTTGCAAAAGACCTCTGAGATCATCAAATCCAACTGTCAGCCCAGTACCAGTCACTATGCCATGTCCCGATGCCAGTCCTAGAATTGTGGAATGCACTGGTTGGAAGGGACCTCTAGAGGTCATCTAGCCCAACCCCACTGCAGTAAATGGGCATCCCCAACTAGATCACGTTGCTCAGAGCTCCATCAAGCCTGACCAAGCTTGAAGTGCCATGTCTACATGTTTCTTCTATCCCTCTAGGGATGGTGACTCCACCACCTTCCTGGGCAGCCTGTTCCAATGCCTGACTGCTCTAAGGGAAGACATTTTCTCTGATGTCAAACCTAAATCTCCCCTGGCACAAGTCTTACTCTCCAGGTAGCTTTTGAGGATGAGAGGGCAGTGCCGGCTTCTTGCCCACACTGAGCAGACATAGAAATTTGCCTTTCACCTCCCCTACTGCCTCTAGGCTAGGCATATGCTCTGCTTCTGGGGTCACCAATGCTCACCAGTCTTGGTGGCCTTGCCTCTCTGCTGTGCCTTGGGTGTCCTGCTGAGATTCATTGCACAGCCATGGCTTCCTCCTTCGCAAACTGCTCTGACCCTGGTCCCCATAGGGGGCTGGGTGCAGCACAATGCCCTGCTGAGGCTGTACAGCTCTGCAGGAGGGTGGCACAGAAGAGGAAGCTGTTTAGAGAGTAATTGAAAGCAGCTGGAGCAGTGAGCTGCATGCTGTGGATGATTACCCATAATATCTCTTATGCCATGCATGGAAATTGTGTTGTTTTTTGAAGCAGCTCTTTTGGCAGACTCCCCTAATCAAATGTGTTTTGATTTGGCCCTTGGTTTATTGTTGGTGGCAGCCAGCACTGGGAGCTGGAGCGTTCACAGGATGGTAGGGGTAGAAGGGGACATCTGGAGATCAAGTCCAACTCCCCTGTCAAAGCAGGATCATCTAAAGCAGGCCACACCGAAACATGTCTAGGTGGATTTTGAAAGTTTCCAGAGAAGGAGACTCCACAACCTCTCTGGGCAGCCTGCACCAGGATTCCAGCACCCTCACAGTGAAGAAGTTCCTCCTCACATTTAGATGGAGCTTCCTGTGTTAAAGTTTTCTGATCATTACCTCTTGTCCTGTCACGGAGGACCACTGAGAAGAGTTTTGGCCTGTCTTCCTGACACCCACCCCCTTAGATATTTGTGAGCATGAATGAGATGTCTCCTTCAGCCTCTTCTCCAAGCTAAATAACCCCAAGTGTCTCAGCCTCTCCTTATATGTGAGATGTTCCAGTCCCCTCAGCATCTTAGTGACCCTTTGCTGGACTTTCTTCAGCAGTTCTTTGTCCTTGAACTGAGAAGCCCAGAACTGACCGTAGTACTGCAGGTGAGGTCTCATCAGCACAGAGCGGGAGGAGAACCTCCCTTAACCTACTGGCCACACTCCTCTTAATGCACCCCAGGATGCCATTGGTGCAAGGGCACATTGCTGGCTTATGAGAACTCCCAGGTCCTTCTCCAACAGGTCAGCCCCCAGCCCGTACTGATGTGTTTTGCTGCATTCACTGCAGCAAGCAAGGGACTGCTCCAGGACTCCGGTAACATTTTTGCCCCTAGCTGCTCCAGCCAGGTTGTTACTTCCTTCAAGGGTCTGGGTCCAGATCCAGGCCCTGGGTAGAGCCTTCATGGTTGCCTCCTCTCTCCCCACAGGTAGCACGACGCTGGGGCATCCAGAAGAACCGGCCAGCCATGAACTATGACAAGCTCAGCCGTTCCCTGCGCTACTACTACGAGAAGGGCATCATGCAGAAGGCAAGTGACACTGCTGCTAGGGGGGGTTGGGCAGGGAGGGCATAACTGTCCCCCACTATCATCCCAGTGTCTCTGGGCACAGCAGGCAGGGCCCAGTGTCATAGCACCACAGCAAATCATCAAGGTTGGAAAAGACCTCTCAGACCATCGAGTCCCATTGTCAACCCTCTATCACTGTGGCCGCTAATCCATGTCCCAGAGTGCCACGTCCCACGAGTTTCTCAAACAACTCCAGGGATGATGACCCCAGCACTGCCCTGGGCAGCCTGTTCCGATGCCTGACCACTCTTGCAGCCAAAAAATAAAAAAATTACTAGCATCTGACCTAAACCTCCTCTGGGACAACTTGAGGCCATTTCCTCTTGTTCACTTGGGAGAGGAGACCAACCCCCACCTCACTCCAGTCTCCCTTCAGGGAGCTGTAGAGTGCAATGAGGTCTGCCCTCAGCCTTCTCTTATCTGGACTAAACATCCCAGTTCCCTCAGCGGCTTCTCAGCAGACCTGTTCTCCAGACCCGTCAGCCATGCGGTGTGTATTGTTCCCTGAAGGGGAAAATGCAAGGCACCTCTCATGCCCTCCTCCTCCTCGTCCCAGGTGGCCGGTGAGCGGTACGTCTATAAGTTTGTTTGCGACCCCGATGCCCTCTTCTCCATGGCCTACCCTGACAACCAGCGTCCCTTCCTGAAGACGGAGCCTGACTGCCCAGTGCCCGAGGAGGAGACTGTGCCGCTGACACACTTTGAGGACAGCCCTGCCTACCTTCTGGAGCCCTACACCGAGGGCTTTGCCTACTGACTGGGCCAGCGGCGGAGCCACGAGCACTAGCGCATCCACTTTTGGGCAAATATGGTTTTGTAAAGAATATTTTTTTGCTGTTCCTAAGGAGAGAGAGAGAGAGAGAGATCAAAAAAACCCAACAAAACCCGAACCAACGACCCACGCGTGCACATACCACTTGGAGGAACCTACCGTGCCCAGTGTGTTGAATTCCCACCCTTACTGTCCAAGGGCTAGTGCATAGGACTGACTGTGGCTGGTACCTCCCACCCAGCATGGCTGCGGTGTCTTGGGGCGGTGGGAGCGAAGGATGCAGTCTCTGACCCAAGCCCTGTTCCTCACCAGCACCGTGAGGGTGATGGCTCCGCCAGTGCCCCGGGACTCAGCTGGGCTGGCACTGGGCTGGCACAGCCACCACCCAGCCGGTTGGCATGACAATCTGCTTTGCATCCAGCATGCTCTGCGTAGCTGCCTTGTGTGGTGGAAAGGGCTTTGATTTGCACAGAGGAAGGATGCGGGGTGGGGGGGACCGCCTGGGACAGCACCCTAGGGCTGATGTGCGCAGTGTACTAACCCCAGCCCTGAGGAGCCTTCTGCCTTCATCCCACATCACTCCTCCCTGGCCCACCCTTGTGATACAACCTGATGTCATGGTTTCTCAGCCCCTCCTGGATGCTCTCCCTGCCCCTCTTACTCCTTCCCAGCTCCAGCTGTGGCCCATAGGTTGCATTTCAGAGGAGCAGACTTTGACACTATCTCCCTCCCTATTTTTGGTTTGTTTTTTTTTTTTTTTAGCCCCTTTTGGTTTGTTTTGTTGATGTTTTAGAAGGGAAAAAAAAAAAACGTTTCTAAACTGATTTTTGTAGATTTTTTTGTATTTGAAGGCAAAGCTATTTCTTGCAGCCTGGCTGCTCTTCCCAGAGCCCCCTGAGGATGCCTTCCTTGGCTTTCCTGGTGTCATGCTTGCAGGGGAAGCCATTGGTGCCCACAGCTCCCTGGAATGGCTGCCCAAGTACCTGGTCCACTCCATTTCACTGCACAAGTCCCCTTTCCTGGGGGAGCCAAGGCTGACCCCCAGTGCTGGCTCAGCTGTGTTCCCCCATCCCGCTCAGCATGGTCTTGGAGCTGGGCTGTAAGGTTGTGGTGGGCAGGGACTGTGGGGTTCCTCACCCCCTGCCTGGGTACCCAGCTTCCTCCAGCTCCCCCCTCCCCGCTGTGCCTCCTAACACTCCTCCACCACTCATATATCCACCCTTGCCTCCTCCACTGGCTACATGTTTTTTTGTTGTAAATGCTGTATAGGACATTTTTTCTCTTCCTTAGTTAGCTTTGGTTGGATTTCTTTGGTTTTGTTTTTGGTTTTGGGTTGGTTTTTTTTTGACTAATTCATTCTTTTTTGGGGAAGTATGAAGATTAACTCTGGGTAGGCTCAGTTGCTCTCTCCATGCTGGCTGCAGTGGCCTGTACCTATGGGAGAGCATTTGATGGGGGAACCCTGCCTTGGAGGCAGGGGTTTAACTATTTGCTCAGTGTGGCAGGTTAATCTGAGGACTAATCTGAAATAATCTTTACTCCAGCAGGGCTATGTATCTCCTGCAAAGCTGCATTACATTCTGTACTGTGTACAATAAAGGATCTTGCTTTCTGTTCCTCCTTCTACCTGGCTCTCTGCTTTGCCTGAGCTGGGGGCTGCTCCCTGTGCTGGGGCATTTTCATAGAACTGTTGAGATTATCAAGTTCAACTACTCACTTAGAGGTCACAATTCCACCCCTACTGCTAAGCTGCTACTGCTAAACCATATTCCTCACCACTAGATCCACGTGTTTTTTAAGTACTTCCAGGCATGGGGACTTCATCACCTCCCTGGGCAGCCTATTCCAGTGCCTGAGAACCCTTTCTGTGGAAATTTTTTTCCTAACATTCGATCTGAACCTTTGCTGGCAGAACTTGAGGTCTTTTCCTCTTATCCTATCACTTTTTGCAAGTGAGAAGAGACTGATTCCCACCTCACTCCAGCCTCCTTTCATGGGCTCATAGAGGGCAATGAGATCTCCCCTCAGCCTCTCCTCAGAAGTCTTGTGTTCAAGGCCCTTTGTGGTCTTTGTTGCCCTTCAGCACCTCAATGCCCTTGTAGCAGAAGCCCCAAAACTGAACTCAGTATTTGAGGCCCAGCCTCATCAGTGCCATCCCCTGGGCTTGGAGATACACCTTGGGCTGGCTGGATGGGAGCCTCTGGGTGTGCTCATGGGGACAGAAGTGGTCCAGGGCATGGTCTGCTGCTCAGGGCACAAGCAGCTTTGTGTCCTTTGTAGGAGGTGGGACTAAGCGAGGGTCCAGGTCATTGGCAGGGCTGCTCTCCCCCAGCCCTGGGGCTGTTGCTCCTGTGTCAGTACTGCTTGGGCTGAAATCCAGGTCTATCAAGAGCATCCACTTGAAATGGAGGCAACTTCTCCCTAGCAAGGTTCAATTTAGTATTATGTCTTCCCTAGAGGTTTCTCATCTAGTGGGTCCAGCTGTCTCTCTCTCCTTGGCTGCTCCCTGCAAACACAAGGCAGGGCTGAGGCTGGTGGGAACTGCTCAGTGTTGGCACCTAGAGAAGGAAGACTCTTCATGAACTTCTGACATTTGTCCCCCAGCACTTACTGGTGTTTCTTTCTAGACTGCAAAAAACATCCCTGTGGAGCAGCAAGGACTTCAAAAGGCTGAAGGAGGTAGGTGGAGGGCTCCTTGTGGCCTTTACACAGTTGAAAGGTCTCTGCTTCCCTGACAGGCTGGAGAAAAGCCCCAAAACCCTAGAACTACCTGCTCACGGTGGCCTGTATTTCAGTTGGTCCGGGTGTCCACTGGCTCCCAGCCCCACCTTTGTCCAGGGTGGTGGGACAGCATTGCTGAAGACAGTGATGGTTCATCTCCTGCAGGCTGTTTCCACAGCTTAGCCGAACTCCATCCTTAGATGTGGCAAAGGGGAGAAGGAAGGTTCTTACGTGCTGCGGTGCTAATGCTAGCCTGGATCCTAATGGGTCCTCGAGCTCTTCCTCCACTGTGCCTGAAGATCTAGGCTGAGCAGAGACGTGTGGCCCTCACTCATCTTTATTTTTCACGAAGCCTTGTCCTTTGTCTAAGGCTGCAAAAATCAAGTTAAGCAGGAGGGGATGTGAAAAACCTTGCTGACAGTCTGAGCTCCAGACAGTAATCCTATCTCGATGGTGATTTCACAAGATTGGGTCCTGGTGCTCAGGGCAGAGCCAGGGGGAATCAGGGCCACCGGCAGCACTGCCGGCAGGCAGATGGCCTGGGGCAGCAGGACCTCAGTGCAGTGGACAGGAGGTGTGTGGGACCAGCTATGGAAGGCAAGGATGAGCAGATAAGGCAAAATCTTCTAAGTCAAAGTCCTTCTTGAGCAGCTTGTGATGCCCCAACCCAGCCAGCCTCACAAATCCTGCTGGAGGGCTGGGCTCAGGGGCACACAGAGCATCTCATGCACTGCTTTTGCCAAAGTGTGAGGACAGAAAAGAGGAATATTTTTTTTTATTCCTGCCTGTCTGTGGGACAAGAAAGGTCAGGTCCCGAAGAATTTGATACTTCACCGGCTTTTAAGTACTCAAGGCATCAAGTGAGGAGCAGCTGAGGGAACTGAAGGAAGAGGAGGCTGAGGGCAGACCTCATTGGTCTCCACAACTCCCTGCAGAGAGGCTGGAATGAGGTGGGGGTTGGTCTCCTCTCCCAAGTGAAAATAGATAGAGCAAGAGGAAATGGCCTCAGGTTGTTCCAGGGTAGGTTTAGGTTGGATGCTAGGTTTGTTTGTTTGTTTGTTTTCTGCAAGAGTGGTCAGACATTGGAACAGGCTGCTCAGGTTGGTGCTGGGGTCACTGTCTCTGGAGGTGTTCAAGAAATATGTGGACATGGCACTTTGGGTTATGGTTTAGCAGCTATCGTGGTGTTGGCTTGGCAGTTGGACTTGATGGTCTTAGAGGTCTTTTCCAACCAAAACAATTCTACGACTCTTCATTCTTATAAGGTGCATTTAGCTCTTCCCTCCCTGAAACAAGAGCTCAGCTTTACCAGTGTCCAAAAGCCGTTAAAATGAGAGGCACGCGTTAAAAATGGTTCGGAAAAGAGGAGCCCATAAGTGGGAGAAGATAATTACAGCCCTCTACACATCCATAATTCACAACCTGCATTTCTGCTTACCCTGCCTCAGAAGGATGTAGCTGGACTGGAAAAACCTTTGAAAAGCAATTGAAATCATCAGAGGTCTGAAGCAACTCTTACACAGCAATATAAATAGTCTATCACTTCTGTCTGTGGCAGGACTTATGGCTCAGAGACTTCATATTTAATAGCTCATGATGGAGTTTTCCATCCCTTACTGGAAGACCATTTGTGGGAAGAGCTACTACCCATGCAGATTGTTCTTACAGTAGCTGGCAGGACCAGCAAGCCCAACATGGCCGTTGAGACCAGAGGCAACAGCTCCTTATGAGGAGAGACAGCTTTCACCTGGCCCACGTCCCTTTGGTCCTCCTGGTGGCCTCATGCCTGGGCTTTGCAGCTTGTCTGAACGGCTGCTGGCTGCCTCGGCTGGCGAGGTCAGTCACATCCCACCGACTCCTTTCTTCCTTAGCTCCTCAAACACTGGATTGTTATTTTCGCTAGGTGGCTTCACTTGGCCTTTAAATACCTGGAGCCGCCTAAGTGGCTGCATCTCAATATGGATGAGCTCCAGCAAAGGAAAAAGAAAAATCTGCGCTGGCAAATAATTGAAAGGTAAGGACCATCCACCCACTCGGCACTGTGCTGCACACCCAGGGGTGTGCAGGGTGTGCAGGTCTCTTCACATCAGTCCGGCACCACCTCGTGGGCATTCATCATCTGCTTCTGGCCACCATGGTGGGGTTTGGCCCTGTAGAGTGACGTGGTGGCACAGCTGGAAAGACCTTTAGTATCCAAAATGTGATTGTGTTTATTCTTGCAGGCTGCAGGACTCACATGGCAAGAAGGACTTCACAGCCTTTGTCCTGGGGCTTTATTCTGCTTTAGGCTACAGGTGCTCTGGCTTTCATGGGAGATCATAGAGGCATAGAGTTGTTTTGGTTGGAAAAGACCTCTAAGACCATCAAGTCCAACTGTCAACCCAATACTATCACGGCCACTAAACCATACCTCCAAGTGCCAGGTCCACACATTTCTTAAACACCTCCAGGGATGGTGACCCCAGCACCTTCCTGGGCAGCCTGTTCTGTTGGATATTTCCTAATATCCAACTTAACCTTCCCCTGCCACAATTTCAGGCCATTTTCTCTCATTCTGATACTGGGGAGAAGAGACTGACTCCCTTCCAACCCTGACTGATTCTGTGATTCTATGATCTCACTCCAGCCTCCTTTATGGGAGTTGTAGATGTTTGTCTTTATCACTGACTCCACCTCTCCCACTTCTGGGCAGGCTGTAGGTAGAAGGAGACCAGTGAAACCACCATCTCCTGTGCTCCTCTTGAAAAGAAAGGCTATACAACTACCTCAGGTCCCTGAGTGCTGAGCTCCCAGCTGCTCTCATGGCAATCAGACTGTCATAAGACACTAAGTGGCTTTTGAAGCCATTAGCCAACTGCTGCATTAGATGCTTTCTGTGCCACGGGGGAGGCATTTTGGAGAGGCAATATCAAACAGTAGCTTCCCAGAGGCTCGGGTGGAGAGGAATATTGCACCTACCTCATTGCAGCAGGAGCAAGTGGGGTGAAAGGGATGGATGGAGGCATGCTGGAGGGATGAGTGCTCACCTGGCTGGGTGCACAACCTCTGACCGCCATTGGGTCCTGGGATGGGGGAACCCCACAGCATGGACAAGCCAGGGGCCATCAGCAGGCTTTGTTTCAGCTGTGAGTGAAGCCAGGGTGAGGAACCAGAGGGAGGAGCTGGGAGCTTGCCTGGTGTACAAATAACAGCTTAGCATCTGATTTTGAAGGCTTTTTAGCTTAATATAAACCAAAACATACTGGAGAGAACAAGCAGCGACTGAGGCCATACACCATGAGCTCTCACAGCATGGGGCTAGCAGAGCTGTTACCCTCGTAGGGGCCCAGCTGAGCTGATCATCCATCTTCTTGCCAGAAACTTCTGCTAGGAGTCATGAACAAATTCAATGAGAAAAGGGCTTGAAGTGATGGGATGAGGGGCTTAGAGCTGGAAGAGAAGAGATTTAGACTGGAGATTGGGAAGAAATTCTTTACAATGAGGGTGGTGAGACACCGGAACAGATTGCCCAGGGAGGCTGCAGATGTTCCCTCCCTGCAGGTGTTCAAGGCCAAGCTGGATGAAGCCTTGCACAGCGTGGTCTAGTAGAAGGTGTCCCTGTTCACAGCAGGGAGATTGGCACTGGCACTAGATGATCTTTCAAGTCCCTTTAAATCCAAGCCTTTCTATTAATGTGTTTCTATGATTTAATGAAAAGGTCTTCAAATAGCACAGCCAGGCCAACCCTGGTACCAGCCTGGGCTGCATCCCTGGGCCTGGCACCCCCCAAGGGCTGCGATGCCTGCCTGCCACCCCCACACATTCTTCTGCAAGGCTGCAGGAGCATGCAAGGAGAGTGGCCTGTACTCAAGCTTGCAGCAATTGGTTTAGAAAAAGCCTCTTGGCTTCCTGTCCATCTCAGACCCAGGAGAGGGCAGCAGCAGCCCAGGCTGCCACCCTTCCTGAAGCTCCTCTTCATCTCCTAAGCCACTCAGAGGAGGCGGAGAACAAAAGGCAGCATACGGAGGGAGCAAGCAAAAAGCAAGAACCCAGTAGGCAGTTTAGTGGCATTCTCTTGGACCTTAGAACTGTTTGGTTTCAAGGCGGAAGTGGAAAGAAAACTTTCCACTTTTTTGTTTGTTTTCAAACAAACAAACAAAAAAACCCCCAACAAACCTCAGGAGTGCCAGAGCCTTCCATGGCAGTTTTCCATTCTTTTGATAGTGCTGATCACCCTATAAGTGCTTTTCACAGCACCAGAAAAGAAGGTGATGATGCTGAGGATGCTCCAAGCGGAGGCTGAACGTAAGCACAGACAACGATAAGCACCTCCTGCTGTTGCAGAGATGTTAAATGCCCATGAGATCCTGCTCTGGAGCTCTTGTGGCTTCACCCAGAGCACTTCAGGATAACAAAATGTTGATGAGCACAGCTTCACAGGCCTGCCAGCTGCCTCTCCCCTGCAAAGCTTGCTGCCCCTGAAAGGGAAGGTTGGAAACAGGGCAACTTTCTACTTCTTCACCTTCGTGCCCAAACATGGGTAATGAAGCTGGTGAAGGGTCTGGAGAGCAGGTCTGGTGAGGAGTGGCTGAGGGAACTGGGGTTATTTAGTCCAGGGAAGAGGAGGCTGGGGGGGAGACCTCCATGCTCTCTACAACTCCCTGAAAGGAGGCTGGAGTCAGGTGAGGTAATGGTTAGGCTCCTATTCCAAGTAACTGGTGAATAGAATGAGAGGAAATGGACTGAAATTGTGCCAGGGGAAGCTGAAGTCGGATATTATGAAAACTTTGTTTGCTGCAAGAGTGGCCAGGCATTGGAACAGGCTGCCCAGGGAGTCACCATCCCTGGAGGTGTTAAAAAAATGTGTAGACAAGGCACTTGGGAACATGATTTAGTGGGTATGTGGTATTGGGTTGACAGTTGGACTTGATGATCTTAGAGGTCTTTTCCAGTTGAAATTATTCCATGATGTGATGAGACCTTTCCCAGCCTGGCCTGAGTTGTACAGCTGAACACTGTGGAACTTGTACTGCATGCATTCCCTCACAGCATTGGCTTTTTGGGTTAGCATCTCCACATACATCTGTGGCCCTGCCTTTCAGCCCAGCCAGATGGGCAGCATCCTCCTGGTTTTACTGAATGAGATTGCCACGGTGAGTCATATAGCAGGTAAGTGGGAAGAGGACATCCTACAGTCACACTGAAATTCTGGTCACCACTTTGGCTCCATGTCGTCACAGAGCCAACCTGGCTTTTGCTACAGGCACTTTCGTTTCCACTTGTCTTGGTCTTCCCCATGGCACACGGGTGGCAGAATGTTAATCTCCTGGGCTGCAGCTTGAGGCTGAGCCCACAGTCATGTGGACTCCATCCTCAATTGGGTTCAATTGATTCTTTTGGTTTGGGTTTTTTTTCACGTTTTCCTGAGCTCACACCCTCTGAAATCACAGCAGAGTGCAAAATTGTTGCTTACCAAAGCTGTTCTTCTGAAATGAGTCATTAAAGAAGGAGCTTTGTCACACTGCCAGACACAGCCTGGTTGCTTCTCTAAATGTAACGATCAGAGACCACCTTGTTGTTTCATTTGAGCTTCAACTTGCTTGCACACAGGATGCTACCCCACCTCCAGCCAGAGCCTGGACAGAGGAACTTCTGCGTTATTCCAACCTCTTCTGATGACCATCCCTCTCCACCATATTTTTGGGTGAAGGCTCTCCATGTCTGTAAGCTGGACATGCAAGAGCTCCTGGAATAGCTTGCCCAGGAAGGCAGTGCTGTCACCATCTCTGGAGGTCAAGAAATGTGTGGATGTGGCACTTTGGGACATGCTCTAATGGCCATGGTGGTGTTAGATTGAAGGTTGGATTTGATGATTTAGAGATTTCTTCCAGCCCAAACTATTCTATGTTTGTGTGCACAACCAGATGCTCCTGCACATCTTTATGGCTCAAAGCCTTGCAGGTGTCCATCAGGGGATCTGCTAAGGAGAGTCTCATGTCTCACCACGTGTGCTGGGAATGCCTTCATGAGGTACTGAACTTGAAGTTTTGGGGAAGGTCCCTCAATGCTTGTAGGTGTGGTAACAATTTGGTGATGTCATGCTTTGTACCAGGCTAGTGGCTTGCTTGGGGAGCTGCCACTGTGTCCATCCTTCCTGCAGAATCGCCTCCTTCAATCTGGTGGCCAAGGTGATCACAATTTGATGCCTGGGTCATTGCATGGTATTAAGGGATAAAACAAGAGGAAATCTTGCACCTGGGGAGGTGTAAGTTGGATATTAGGAAAAAACTGTTTCCTGCAAGTGTGGTCAGGCATTGGAACACACCTTCCAGGGAGGCGGTGGAGTCACCATCCCTGGAGGTTATCAATAAACATATGGACATGGCACTATAGGACATGGTTTAATGGATATGGTGGTATTGGTTCAGTGGTTGGACTCAATCTTAAAGGTCTTTCCTAACCAAAACAATTTGCTGATTCTATAATTCTATGAAAAAAGTAGTGTGGGACAAGCAACAGAGGTGTTGGAAGGGAGCTGAGAAGTGGAACTGCGTGGGCACCACACATATCTCACGGCAGCCCCAAAGCTGTCAGAATGACATTGACACCAGGAATGGTGTCACTTGGACTTTCTTAGTACAAAAATTGGGAGGCAGATATCAGAGCAGAGCCTTGACTATGGCTTGAGCAGATAGAGCCAGTGACAGCCTTTGAGAGATGGGTGGCTCCATCCAGGACCCAGTGCAGGCTCCACTGTGGCCGAGGCGAAGGCAGAGGAGCTGCCCTGCGTTTGGGCTGCGCTGCTGGTTGTGACAGAGCTGTCAGCCAGGAGCAGGATATTTTTAGCCTGGTTTCTAAAGGAAACAAAACTCCAGCATCCATGCTCCATCTGTCAGCTCCCCTGCGACTTTGAACAGTGGCTGCTTTTAAAGATCTTTCTCTTTTCCTGGGGAGATACAGCTCCAAACCAGCAAATACCTGCACACCCCAAGGAAATGGGAGACTGCGGAGAGATAGAAAACTCATCCCTTCCAGTGATGAGATGGAGATGTTGCCACTTGACTGCCCACCACTGCTACCTTCAAGTAGCCATGCACTGAAGAAGCCTTATAGGAGAAGGCCAGTGCTCTCCTGGGGTGTATTGAGAAGAGTGTGATCAGCAGGTTGAGGGAGGTTCTCCTCCCTTTCTACTCTGCCCTGGTGAGGCTGCATATCCAGAGGATTGTGTCCAGCTTTGGGCTCCCCAGTTCCAGAGCAACAGGGAACTACTGCAGAGAGTCCAACGGAGGCTATGAACATGATGAGGGGGCTGGAGCATGTCTGTGAGGAGGAGAAGCCTCCTGGAAGACCTGCAAAAAAGCAGATGCAGAGGGGATCTTCTCAATGCTGATCAATAGCTAAAGGGTGGCAATCAAGAGGATTGGGCTGGGCTCTTTTCAGTCATGTCCAGTGATAGGACAAGGTGGAAATGAGCATAAACTGGAACCTGGGAATTTTCACTTGAACTTAAGGAGAAACCTATTTCCTGTGAGAGTGCTGGAGCCCTGGAGCAGGCTGCCAAGGGAGGTTGTGGAGTCTTCTTCTCTGAAGAGCTTCCAAACCCACATAGTCATTGTGATCCTGTGCAGCCTGCTCTGGATGACCCTGCTGTAGCAGTGAGCTTGGCTTAGATGATCTCCAGAGGTCCCTTCCAACCCCTACCACCCTGTGATTCTGTGGTTCTATGAGATCCCTTATTGAACCCAGGTCAGACCTGCCACAATACAGGATATCTGCCTTTACCACTCACAGGGCTTGTGGATGGAGGTGGACACTCCCTAGCACAGCTCCAGCCTTGCACTGCCAGCACAGCTACTCCTGTGGTACAAATAGAGGCACCTGTCTTGGTTCATGAGCTGCTCTGTCTGGAGTCTTTCTCCAGTTTCTAGGCTCATACCTGGTGAGGTGCTCCTCCTAAGCAAGCTCAAATCTAACATCTCACTTAAACTGTTGCTACCAGCGTCAGCACTTGCCACGTATGATTCTGCTTGTGGCCCTGGCAAGGTGGGGCTGTGGTGGTTTTAAACACCACTTGCAGCCTCTCCACCCACAAGCGTTTGGTGTGAGCTGTATTACAAACACTGCCCAGACTGTGGCACTACCAAGTGCCCCCACACTGCTCTGATGTGTGGTTTCTTCTGCTGTAGCCTTGACACGCTTGAAGAGTAACCTAACCTCAGTGGTCTTCTTTTCTTGTCTCCTAAATTAGTACAATCTCCCACTTGATGAAATTGGTGCCTTGACCGAGGGTAGGATTTTAATCTCAGTTGCTGCAGGTGAAAGAACTTTGAGACCCAGCTGATGGCCCTGATGTCTCAGGAGCTCTTGGAAACATTGCATAGTGTCCTTGCTTGTCTTCTCCATAACAATTTTCAGAAACTATTTTGTGGATTACAAGATGAGAAGGGACGATTAAAACATGAGGTCCTGAAGAGCTGGCAAGTCCAGAACGTAGCAGCAGTCAGTGGCAGGTCCTTGGGGAAGAAAGAAGGAAGTCTTTCCTTAATACCCTCCCTAGCAGCCAAGTGCATTTGTCAGTGCTGCTTTTCTGGAAGGACTCAGAGTTGAGGGCATGCACAGGGAGGGTGCCCCCAGCAACTGTCTCTGGGACGTGCTCATGCCTGCCTGCCTGAGTATCAGGAGGTACAGCTGCTTTGTGAGCAGGAGATGCGGACTTCCCTGGGTCAAGTCCTGCTCTCTTCCACTGGAGTTCCACCTGTCTCCAGGCCTTTCCTCCTCTGCTCTTCAAACAAGTCCTTCCACTTAATAGACAACTTCTGGAGGTTATTGTTGTATTTTTTTTATTAAGTTGTGTCTCTGGAAGAATGAAAACAGCAAAATTCCCTTCAGAGTGCTTCCTGTAGGACATATGGGAGCTGCACAAGTCCAGGAACAAGCTCTGACTCCTGGTCTGATCTTACAGCTAGAGGAATGCAGTCACACTTTTATGGTCATGTGGTTATTTCTGTTTTATTGTTTGCTATTTACTTTTTACGTTTTGTTAATCTTTTTACTGGGATTTGACTCTGGCCTTTGGAGGCACTCACAGATGCTACGGAAAGAATCTGGCACAGCTTAGACAAAAATGATCCCAGAATTTCAGAGATTCTCAAACTTTTCTTGCAATTTCCCATAGCTGATTAGTGGGATTATCTTGTGCTTCACTCATGCTCACTCCTCTCCCTGAGCCTCTGAAAGCTTTGGCAGCTGGGTGACTTCCCAGGGCATTCACATGTTGTTGCTGGCCCTAGTCCCGCTGGTTGCGGCTGGTCCAGGCTGGCAGCTCTGATCTTGCTGCCAGCTCTGATATGTGCTGACCAGTGCTGGGACCAGTGCTGTTTAACATCTTTGTCAGTGACACAGACAGAGGAATCGAGTGCACCCTCAGCAAGTTTGCAGATGACACCAAGCTGTGTGGCACAGTCAACTTGCTAGAGGGCAGGGATGGCATCCAGAGGGACCTGGACAGGCTGCAGAGGTGGCCCAGGGCAATCTCATTAAATTCAGCAAGGCTAAGTGTAAGATTCTGCACCTGGGTCAGCGCAATCCCAAGCACAGCTCCAGGCTGGGTGGCAAAAGTCTGAGAGGAGCCCTGAGGAAAAGGACTTGGGGGTCTGGGGTGATGAAAAGCTCAACATGAGCCAGTAGAGTGAGTGCAGCCCAGACAGCAACTGGGTGCTGGGCTGCAGCAAGAGCAGCATGGTCAGCAGGGCAAGGCAAGGGACTCTTCTCCTGTACTCTACTTTTGTCAGACTCCACCTGGTGTACTGTGTACAGTTCTGGAGCCCCCAACACAAGAAGGACATGGAACTGTTGAAGAGAGTGTGGAAGAGGGCCAGAAAGATGATCAAAGGGCTGGAGCACCTCTGCTATGAGGACAGGCTGAGAGAGTTGGGGCTCTTCAGCCTGGAGAAGAGAAGACTTCAAGGAGACCTTATAGTAGTCTTCCAGTATCTGAAAAGGGCCTATGGGAGGGCTGGGGAGGGACTATTCTCAGGGTCTGGTAATGACAGGATGAGGGGTAATGGGTTTAAACTGGAAGAGGGGAGATTTAAACAGAATGTTAGGAGGAAGCTCTTTACAGTGAGGGTGGTGAGACACTGGCAAAGGTTGCCCAGGGAGGTTGTGGCTACTCCCTCCCTGGAGGTGTTTAAGGCCAAGTTGGATGAGGCCTTGAGCAACCTGTTCTAGTGGGAGGTGTCCCTGACTATGGCAGGGGTTTGGAATTGGATGATTTTTAAAGTCCCTTCCAACCTAAACCATCCCTGCTACTTCTTGTGCCACAGCAGCTCAGGGTGACACTGCAAAGCCAGGTTTGGGGCACTGCAGACACTTCTTTGCCTCAGATGATCATAGAATCATTAAGGCTGGAAAAGACCTTTAAGATCGCCAAGTCCAATTGTAATGCAACTACCATGACCACTAAACTACATCCTAAGGCACCACATCTACAGCTTCTTGATCCCATCCAGGGATGGTGGTGCCACCGCCTTCGTGGGCAGCCTGTTTCAATTCCTGACCACTCTTGCAGGAAAGAAATTCTTCCTGATATTCATGTGCATGTCTGAAGAAATGTCTGGCAAAGAAGGCGTGACAGAAACAGCCTGAAAAGATCAACAGCACCTTGAGGTTCATATTTCTGCTAACCTTGAATTGAGGGTCCTAAATTCCCTTTGTCTCACTTGGGTTGAGGAATATTCTAACCTGCCCAGGGCCAAAGACAATAAAGTAAGTTATGTTTTTCAATTACGAGGGCTTGGTTCTTTGGCTCAATGAAACTGTGCTGGTTTGTGATGAACAGAACTGCTGTGGAGAAGGTTTCTCTAGGGTTGCACTGTTGGGTGGGGGCGCAGCTGGAAGGCAAATGGATATGGCTGTCCTGGCTGAGCAGCAGAGGAGAGAAGTAGGGAGAAAATCCTGTGATCCTGCGAGAAGCAGAGAGGACCATTAGCAATCATAGCATGGAATCAGAGAATGGCTTGAGTTAGAAGGGACTTTAAAGATCATCTGTTTCCAATCCCTCTGCCATGAGCAGGAACACTTTCCACTAGATGAGGTTGCTCAAGGCCTCATCCACCCAGGTCTTAAACACTTCCAGGGATGAGGTGTCCACCGCTTCTCTGGGCAACTCCTTCCAGTGTCTCAACACGCTCATAGTAAGGAGCCTCTTAATGTCTAGTCCAAAGCAAACATGAGTCTGTTCTTGTATCTGCTTTGCTTTCTGGAGCAGTGGGGTGGCTGGGAAAGAGGGGCAGCTGCCATCTGAAGGGCACAAGCCCCAGATTTAATGGAGTGTTTGAGTTCACACAGACAGTGTCAAGGTGGTAACACATTCCCTGTCTTCAACTGTGTTCATGAAGGCCCACACTCATTTGAATCTGCAGAAGTGGTGATCTGAGCCTGGAAAGGCAGCCCAAGCTCTTCTTCCTTCTGGTGCATGTTTAGTTTTGCTGGTTTGTTTTGTTTTTCAAGAGCAGTGATGGTGCCTCCACTCTTTAATAGGTTTGTTTGTAATGTTTTATAGGGGACACATCAGCAGGGAGCCAGGGCTCATAACCACAAATGCTTGGAAGGCAAATGGATCCTCTTGCTGTGGGTGAGTCTGTTCAGCATCACTGCTGCTGCCCAGCAGACAGCTGCCTGTGGGCTTTAGGGCTGTCTCACAGCAACTGGAGCTGCACAGGTGAGGATGATATTTAGGTCCCCAGGCTGCATTTTAAGGCAAGTAATGTATTTTCGGGAGGCTGAACTGTGACTAAAGGAGGAGAGGGAGATGTTGTGATTTTTTTTTTTCCAAACACTCTAAGTTGTCCTTAGGCACCACAGCCCTCCAGCAACCAGCATCGTGCACAGCACTGCCCCACACCCACGCTGAGACAGAAGCTGAAGACCAGTCACAAGTGGGAGAGACTGGAGAAAAGTCTGTTTTCCAACCGACCTGGAGACAAGCTATCCAGTTTTTCACTCCTTTAAAGCCTGAGGACATCACTGTCCTAGGAGAGGTCGCTGCAGTAAATCGGAGTCACTTTGCAAAATCTTTCAGATGAAACACAGAAGAATTAAATTTCACTTTTGATATAGCCCTCAACCCCATCTTGAAGGGGAGGTCAGCGCTGCCTCCAGCCTGGCTGGTGCCTCCATGCTGAATCACTCTGATCCCACAAGTAAATAAAGCTCTTTGAGAAAGGGCAAATGTTTTCTCTGCTGCTCTTCTTCCCCTCAAAGGAGGGGCTGATTGAAATTTTTATGTCTGCAGACATAAATATATGCAGTCAACAAATGCTTCTCGCTAAGAAGCTATCTTCAGAAGACAACCGAGTTTTGGAAAGTACATTGTGAATCCCCAAGATGCTCCTGAAATGCTTTGCATTTTATGAACTCCTAAATGGGCTGATGTAAATCACTGCAGATTAATCTTAACACGTTGTCAGTTCTGGCTCCTGTTGTCCTCAAGACTTTTTTTCCTGCTCAGCCCTGGTGCTCTGAGCAGCAAACAGTCCAGAAATATAAACAGCCTTTTGCCATGAGCAATGGTCTGAAGGGCCAAAGCCCTGAGGTGGGTGCCAAGTTGCCTCCTCACCACTGCAGCTGCTTGGGGAGCTGCTGCCCTTCCCCATCCCCTGGATGGTTGGATGCTCCTCCTCCAGCTCCAGTTCTGAAACTAGAGTTGCAGCCTAAAAGCAATAAACATCCTATGTACCAGCTCTTCTGGCAGGCTAAGGGCAGACTCACAGCCTGTGTTATGCTCAGATCTGAACAGAAGAGCTCCAGCCCAGCTCTCCTCCTCTTTGGAAAGTTAGAAACTAGGCACTCGCATCCACTCACACACATCCAACATTTCTCAAGCCAAGAGGACAAATTCATGTCACCCTGAGTCCTTGCGTGGCACAGACATGTTTGCAGCCTGGCCCCATGGAGGGTTGGAAATGACACTGCCTGTGGAGCCCTTGAGTTCTGCACAACCTCAGGCTCAAGCCCACTCTTGCCAGAGGCTCTTACCACAGTGCCTGACCCCAGCACAGCTTGTAAGCTTGCAGAGAGCCTGGCTGTTTTTGAAGGCTGCCTTGAAAACCTCACCCACTACACAGCATCTGCCTAAGACAGAATCACGGAATGCCAGGTTGGAAGACCTTCTGCCAGCCCCAAGCCAGTCCCTTTGGAGGCCAGGCTGTCCCACCCAGTTTGGATATTGGCCCACCATCTGCTGCAGTGATGTTACCGTGGCCTTTACCTCCCCTTACGTGGCCAGCACAGCACCAGACATAGCTGTTCTGTGGCAGCAGAATTAATGTGCTTACCACAGAGACATCCCACTCAGCTTTCTCACCCCATCCATCCTCACCCCTGCAGAAGACCTCAAGGCTGTGAATACAACATCAGATTAACGCAGGGCATTCTGCTACCTCTTCTAAAAAATCAGACTGCTTACATTTAAGAAAAATTGCTCTGCAGTTTTTCCAGTCTTCCCGTTGATATGCTGCAGGGCCCGGGAAGGGTGTCTCATAATTTAGAGCTAGATAGTTACACACCCCAGGAAGGTTTCTTACTTGTGAAAATATACAGCCTTGGCTCAGTTTGTGAACCTGCTGCTCTCCTTCAGAGAAAAAAAAAAAAATTATACTGAATGTGTTAAGTATTTTTAGTAGTGTTCTCCTTCTCCAGTTAAGATGTGAAATCCAAGGGCAGAGACACTCATAGAATCATAAAATGGTTTGAGTTGGAAGGGATCTCAAAGATCACCTAGTACCAGTCCCCCTGCCATGGGCACAGGTTGCTCAAGGCCTTTTCTAACCTGGCTGAACACCTTCTGGGAGGGAGCATTCACAGCCCACCTGGGCAACCTGTTCCAGTGTCTCACCACCCTCACTGTAAAGAAATTCTTCCTAATTTCCAGCCTAAATCTTCCATCTTCCAGCTCAAATCCCAGTGCCCCTCATCCTATCACTACAAGCCCTTGTAAAAAACAAAAATCCAAAGCCTCTTTCCCCAGCTTCAACTAAGCTCCCATCAGCCACATATTCCAGACTCACAGCATGCATGATCCCAGTGAGTACCAACAGGAACTGACAGCAAGTACCCAAACCTCTGCGGCAGCTTTTCGGTAGGCAAGAGGGGCTCTGAGCACAAAACAAGAGATTGGGAGTTGTTTGCTCCATTTCAAGTGCCAGTTAAGCTTTGCCCTTCGCCATGCTGTATAAATGGGCCCCTCTCTACAAGAAGGACATTGAGGTGCTGGAGTGTGTCCAGAGAAGGGCAATGAAACTGGTGAAGGGTCTGGAGAACAGGTTCTGGTGATGACAAGTGGAATGAACTGGGCTTATTTAGTCTGGGGTGGTCTTTTCCAACTAAACCAGTCCTATGATTATGTGATTCTAAGCACATGTTTTCAGCCCTCATAAAAAGGGAAACAAGGCTGGCAATGAGGCCACCACTGCAGTTACAGTGCTGTGCAGGAGAGCATCCAACTCTGCCCTAGCACCAGATGTTTTGGAAAGGGTTCCCTTTTCTGGGAGAGAAAACAACCTGAAGGGTTGAATGCCCTTGGGGGTCAGACACCTTTTCCCAGGAGCTCTGGCAGCCAATCTGAACTTCAGGCATCAAGAAGGAATGCCTGACCACAGGGTCAAAGGGTTTGCCAGCAGAAGCTTGCCAGGCTTAGAAGGGGCAGGCTGGGCATCTCTTGGCTGAGGAACTGAGAACAGAGTTATGTTCTAGCAGCTTACTGGAGATTTGAGTTTTTCTTTTGAGGTGCCAAGAAGATCAAAATAAAAGGCTAATCTGGAGGGTTTTTTAATTCTCTTCTTAAATTATCAGAAAATCCAGGCTCAGTTCTGGTGGGAAACAAACAAACTGTCCCTCTAGCAGCCAGTGCACAGCGCCTGACTCCTGCCTCCTGCTTAAAAGGAAAAACGTGGCATTGTGATGCTGAGAGAACTTCCAGTTCAACCTCTATGTGGCTTTACATTACCTAGACAGTGTCCCAGGTCATTGAATGGATCTGAATTGCAGGGACCAGCTTTGGGAACTCCACCTCCCACCTAATTGAAGTCAGGCAATATATTTAGAACCGTAGAGTTGCTTTGGTTGGAAAAGACCTCTAAGTTCATCAAGTCCAACCATCAACCCAACACCATCACAGCCATTAAAACATGTCCCAAAGTGCCATTTCCACACATTTCTGGTGACTCCACCACCTTCCTGGCAGCATGTTCCAATGCGTGACCACTCTTGCAGCAAAATAAGTTTTTATTGTATCCGACCTAAACCTCCCTTGGCACAATTTCAGGTCACTTCCTCTTGTCTTATCACTTGATAGCAGGGAGGAGAGACTTTTGTTTTGCAGGACAGTGCAGTACTGCAGAACCTGATCCTGCCAAATGGCCAGTCCTCTCAGCTCACATCAAATTAGTGATGGTGAAAATTGTTGGTACTGGCCATAGCTCTCCCAAGTCCAAACCTGCTGCCCTTCTGTTGACTGAAACATACTCAAAATCAAGCCCAATTTGAGTCATGTTCCATCAGGGGATGTTCTGCAAGTAGAACCTCCAGAAGAGGTCTTGCTTAAATGTGAAGCTCAACAAAATCACGAGTGAAGATCGTGAGACAGGGCTAGAAGTGGAAATGTTAACCCACAGGAGATTGATTTTTTCTGAGCTTAGCTTCACAATTCCATGTTTGACATAAGCAGGGAGCTGGAGCACCTCTGCTACGAGGACAAACTGAGGAAGATGCAGTTGTTCAGCCTGGAGAAGAGAAGGTTCTGGGCAGACCTTAAAGCAGTCTTCCAGTGCCTGAAGGCGGTCTACAAGAAGTCTGCAGAGGGACTGTTTCCAAAGACCTGTAGGCATAGGACGAGGAATGATGATTTGAAATTAGAGGAGATTTAGACTGTTAGGAACAAGTTCTTTACCATGAGGGTGGTGAAACACTGCAACACATTGTCTAGGGAGGTAGTTGAGGCCCCAACCCTGGAGATATTCAAGGTCAGGCTCAGTAAGGCTCTGAGCAAACTGATCTAGCGGAGGATGTCTCCGCTCACTGCAGGAAGGTTGGACTACATGACCTTTGGAGATCCCTTTCAATCCAAATCATCCTCTGATGCCCTGATTCTATGTCCAGTCTTCCTGCACTGATGGAGAAGACAAGATTTAGTGCTGGCTGCTGGCCTATGGGCAGAGAAAAGAGACAAAGTTTCCTCTGAGCCAAAGCTCTGAAATAGGCTTGTAAGGAAGCTGAAAATTCCCTTCTCAACACGTTTGTTTGTTGTGTTTTGTTTTTCTGTGAGAGTGGAAATAGTTGTTGGGTTTTTTTTTCAGCTGACCTTGCCTGGAATGGGCTGCATGTCATCTGAGTGACCCAGGAGCACTCTATTTCCCACACGCTCTGCTTGAACATGCAATGCACTTCCAGGTCCTGGGTGATGGTGTAAAGTTCAACCCAGGATCGCTCTGTTTAGCTGTGCTCATAATCCCAGTGGGTCCAAATGTTTAGAGCTCAAGTGGTTACAGGCTTTTCTGAGGGAGTATTTAAGCTCCATCTGTCAAACCACTTGCTTAGATGAAATTTATAGACTCTGCCAGCAGTACATTAAACTGCTGTTTTCTTGTATTTAATTTAGTTGCAGGCATTGTTTTCATGTTGCCCTAAAAGAATAATTAATCTGTGGCAAATTCATGCCTGCAAAATTATAAATACTAGAATTAAAAAAAAAAGAAAACACACACCAAAAAAAAAAAAAGTTTAAAAAATAAAAACAAGGGGGAAAAAAAAAAAAAAAAAGGAAGGACATGTTGATGAGAGCCTCAACCAGAAAGCTTTTGGCAAAGCTGTTGGAATGCCTTAGGGTCCCTGATCTTTTCAGCAAGGCTTCTAAGGGACTTGAAACATGCCTCATTTTCGCTTTAATTGTGTACACAAAAAAAAAACCTAAAAAACCCAACCCAGCACAAAAAAACACCTAAACAACACTTGCACATTAAAAACAGAATAAAATGATAGCAACAAAAAAATAGTCAGAGTTCTTTCTCAGCATCTAAACAACAACTCTGAGGAATGTTTGGTATTGCAATTTTCCAGGAAGCCTCAATGTCACCCCCTGACACTCTTGTTCCGTACTTTGGTGCATAATACAGATGCAAGGCTGATTAATTAAGGGCTTCAGAGATTGTTTTTTTTTCATTTACAGGAGAAAAAGCAGTGCAGAAACAAAAATTACATCTGCTGCAGGACAAAGACAACTCCAGTTTCTCTAGCTGCCTTGAAGAAGGTGCCAATGTTTCACAGGGGAGAAACATGAGCAAGGCTGTGGCTGAAGCAATGTCATGCCTAGGACATGATAAGGACTGCTCAAATGCCTGCCGCTGAAATCCCCAAGCTGATTTGACTTTTCTGCCCCCTGCATTTCTGGTAAAACAATTATTTTGGTTGATTGAATAGAGATCTAGCACAAAGAAATAGAGAATGAAGCTGAACATGAGCCAGCAATGGACACTTGCAGCCCAGAAGGTCAGTTACACCCTGGGCTACCTCAAAAGAAGTGTGGCCAGCAGGATGAGAGAGGTGATTCTGCCCCTCTGCTCTGGTGAGACCTGACCTGGAGTACTGTGGGGTCCTCAACACAGAGGACATGGACTTGATGGAGCAAGTCTGGAGGAGGCCAGAAAAATTACCAGAGGCATGGAGCACCTTTCCTATGAGCTCAGGCTGTGAGAGTTAGGGTTGTTCAGCCTGGAGAAGAGAAGGCTCCAGGGACACCTCAGAGCAGCCTTCCAGTTCCTGAACGGAGCTACAGAAAAGCTAGGGAGGGACTGTTTAGAAGGGCTTGTAGTGACAGGATGAGGGGCAATGATTTGAAACTGGAGCAGGGTAGATTTAAGCTGGACACTAGGAGAAATTATTCACAATTAGAGTGTTGAAATACTGGAACAAGGTTTCCCAGAGAAGTGGTTGAGGCCCCATCCCTGGTGATATTCAAGGTCAGACTTCATGAGGCTCTGAGAAACCTGATCTAGTTGAAGATGTCTCTGCTGACTCTGGGGTTGGGGGGGGCGGGAATCTGACAAGATGATCTTCAAGGGTTCCTTCCAACCTGATGTATTTTGTGATTCTATAGTGCCAGAGGTTTGTGTTGGGATAATCTTTACTGGAGCAAGTGGGCTGAAATTCTGTGAGGGAGGTTTAGGTTGGAGATTAGGAAAAATTTACTAGCTGCAAGAGTACTCAGATGTTGGAACAGGCTGCTCAGGGCGTCACTATCCCTGCTGGCATTCAAGAAATGTGTGGATGTGGCACTTTGGGACATAGTTTAATGGCCATGTTGGCGTTGGGCTGATGGTTGGACTCCATGGTCTTAGAGGTCTTTTCTAACCAAAACAACTCTGTGATTCTATGACCTTCAGCAACCATACAAAAGGAAAACATTAACTGAGGTGAGGAACAATCAACCCTCATGTTGGACATCAGGTCTGAAAGAGAAGAGGCAGAAGAAACATCACAGAGCCACAGAACTGTTGAGGTTGTAAAGGAGCTCTGGAAGCACTCTGAAACCGCAAAACACTACAAATAAAACTAAATGCAGTGTAAATACTTGGCTGGATCAGGCTCAGGGCTTCTGCTTCCCAAATTAACTGCAGTGTGAGCAGTTCTATCTGCTGTGGCTTTTGGCAGCAGGCCTGGTGCTGGTGTGGTTACTCCAGAAGCAGTGAGACAGGGGAAAGCATTGTTCTGGTTTAATACTGAGTGAAAGGCAAGCAGCTCACTGTCCAGCTCTGGTACAAATGCTGCAGGGACTAACAACTGCAACAGGAAAAATGGAAGGCAGAGATATCTGAAATCTCTTGGTGGGGAGACCCACCACCTCCTCGTAGCTGGGGCTCTTCAGCCTGGAGAAGACTCTGGGGAGACCATGTAGTGGCCTTCCAGTACTTAAAGAAGGCTACAGGACAGATGGGGAGGGACTTTTTAGAAGGGCTTGTAGTGACAGGACAAAGGGCAATAGTTTTGAGCTAGGAGAGGAGCTAGGGACAGACATCCAGTAGCTGAGAGAATCAGCTGTGCTGGAGTGAATGATAATGACCAGGCATGGGTACGACCACTCCTAGGTCCTCTGCCGTTGGCTCTGCTGGTCAGCCTGCAGCACTGCTCAGTTACAGAAACCTGCTGCACAAGTACAACTGAAAGGTGAAGGCTTTGCTTTGTTCTCTAACCCCTTGGTAACTTCTGGATGGAAACAGCACAGCCCTTCTAATCCCACAGGGTGTGGGAAGGAAATCAGGAACACAACCCTACAGCAGCAAGCCCTCCTGTAATGCCACACATTCTTAATCCAGAGCAGCCTCTGTCTGCAATGCTATGCTCCTGGGGGCAAGGCACCCAGGAGGATGACTGCAATGCTATGCTCCTGGGGGCAAGGCACCCAGGAGGATGACTGCAATGCTATGCTCCTGGGGGCAAGGCACCCAGCAGAGAGCTTCCCTTGGTGCTTTGGCAGAGAAGAGGCTCCATGGCCTTCCCCCAGTGACTTCAGCAAGGCCCCTCTTCTGCTGGTAGAAACAGCAGGCTTCTGACACCGTGGGCTGAATGCCCAGCATGAACTGGAGGAGCTGCAGTTTTAACAGGTTAATGTGTTCTACCAAGGGGAAAGCTGGAAGTATTTTTAGCGTAGCCTGAGTGTTTGTCTTCGCACCACTCTGGCCTTTTTTGGAGTTTGTAGCTCTGTAAACCAATACAATAACTCTCTGCAATGGTGCTACACCACCTATTCTTTTATTGTTTGCCATAAACAAGACTGTGAGTTGTATTTCCAAAGACATGAAAGGAGAAACATAAATCATCTACTTTCAACACAGCTTTCCCTCTTCACACCACCAGACACTTACTGTTTTCCCTAACTCCTGCCCATGTCTCCCAGACCTTCGCACCTACCTGCTTAGCCCTGAAGAATTCTCAGTGGAGAAAACGTCTCTATTCATTCTGAAATTCAAGCCCAAACTGATGCCTGAAGGCATTGCCCCTCACTCTCCCGTCTGTGTGCAGCACGAGGGATCCACAACACACCTGCAAACTGCATCCCACACAACTCCCCTCAGAGGGATTCCCAAGGAATGTGGGGGACAAACACCTGATGACAGTGGGTTTGTTTTTATCACACACCCCCAGTATGTCACCCCCTTCAATGAGCTGTGCTGAGAGCAGTGAGCAGTGCCCAGTGGTCTGAATTAGATACAAAGGAGATGGAGCACAAGCACAAATGTACCAACCAGAACCAACACAAGGCAAGCCTGAGGGCTCAGAGAGAAAATCACAGGCAGTGCAGGAGGGACTCTTCCCCCTCTTCTGCTTTCTATCCCATTTCTACCCACCTTCTCTTCCCCTCTGCCTGGCACTAGCATGAGCATGCAAGGTAGCTGTGATGAACAGGTGTCTGACCATCCACACTGCACAGCTGCAGTCAGCATGCCCAGGGACTGTCGGTGTCCAGGCCACACGTACAAGTCACCCAGGGAAACAAGACTCTGGAAACAATTAATAGTGAGAAACGCTCCTGTGGCTGCAAGAAGTTTGATCATCTGCTCCCTGCTAAAGGGAGAGGAGAACAAGTATCTTGTTTGTCATGGTTCTTTCTCTTCCTCCTCTTCAGGGACTGCCGTTACCACGGCTTCTGGAGCTGGGGAGGAGATGGGGTAGGGGGGCTGCACTTGGTGACTCCAATTCATCTCTCAGGCAACAGGACGAAGAAAATGGCCTTGAGGAAGTGACCAAAGCTGCAGACAGCAGCCACAAGCCAGTGGGAGCGGAGTCCAGGGTCAGTGTTCACCACACATTTTGTGATGTCTGCCTAGTGAGGAGAGAACAGATATCATCAGAGAGAGATACCCAGAACCCTTTCAACCACTGCAGACCCTCCCAGTCCCACAGTGCATGCCAGACACCACTGCTGCCACACCATCAACAATCACAGCTCTGGCTGGGTCTCAGCAGCGCCCTTCAAAGCATAAGTGCACTGCAGTTTGAGCTGCAGCAGAAATTATTCACAGAGCATTGTCAGGGTCAGGTCAGGGAATGGCACAAACTACCAGCTTTTAATAGCCCTTTAAAATTCCTTATGGCAGCAAGCCATATTACTATGCTAAGCTGCGAGCTGGGAAAGCAGTAGACAGATGAAAGGGGAATTCAGTTAGCAGGCCTGATGGTTTTCATTTCCAGAGAACAGCTGCCCAAGAGAATGACTCCTGCTTACAGCCTCCTGCTGTGACTGGCTGGCAGCTCCAGAGATGTTCAGGTCTGGAACAGAAAAGGCTCTGGCAGGTCAGGTTGGAATTAGCCTGGCACAGGTATACAGAAAGATGAAGACCCAAATAGCTGATTGCAGCATCACAGAATGCCAGCTTGGAAGGGACCCCAAGGATCATCTGGTCCAACCTTGCTAGGTGACAGCCTAGCTGAAATGAGCTGGCACAGCTCCCTGTCAAGCCAAGTCTTAAAACTCTCCAATGGAGGGGACTCCACTGCTTCCCTTGGGAGGTGATTCCAATGCCTGACTGTTCTCATGGGGAAGCATTTTCTTCTGGAATCCAATGGGAATCTCCCCAGCAGTAACTTGTCCCAGTCACCCCTTGTCTTTTCTGTGGGACTCCTTGTAAAAAGAGTCTCCATCCTCCTGGTAGCCACCCCTTACGCACTGGTGCATGGCATTAAGGTCTCCTCTAAGCCTTCTCTTCTTAAGGCTGAACAAGCACAGCTCTCTCAGCCTTTCCTCAGGTTGTAATGGTAGTACAGGCAGCACTCTGTAACAGGCAGTAACAGAGGCATATGGAGTCTAGCACAGGTCTAAGAGGGACAGTGGTGGCCACAGTGCTGTGGGAGGGAATAAAGCTGCAGCAGGGGCACTTTCACTTCCATTAACCAGGATATTTTCTGGACTGCACAGGTGGACCAGATAGCACCTCTTACCCAGCCTCCTCTCCTTTTCAGCCACGTCACCAAGGTCTTGCGGACAAACTCTCCCAGGCAGTCCACGATGGTGTGAACCATGGCTGGCTGGGCATGCCGCACACAGTCTACTGCCAGCCCAGCTGCCACGGCATAGAGAGACACCACCTTGCCCCATGTTATGCCTGTGAAAAGAAGAAAGGTCCTTCAGATCTATAGACACACAGAGAGCTCAGTCTTTGCTGCCAAAAGGATACAGCTGTCCTTGGCTGCACGTGTCCAGCTGTGCATTCAGGCAGAGCCACAGTGCTGCATGGTTTCACCTTGATGGAAAAGAGATCCTAAAGACAGAATCCCACCATGGTGGAGGTTGTCACTAGCACAGCTCTCTCAAACACCCTTAAGACAAATCATTCTTTCATTCTAGTCCTGGCGAACAGGAGGATGACCATCAGTCAGCAATGTGCCCTTGTAGCCAAGAAGATCAATGAGGTGTATTAGAAGGGGTGTGGTTCGTAGGTGAGAGGTTCTACTCTGTCCCACTGAGGGCACATCTAGAATATTCTGGGTCCCTCAGTTCAAGAAGGACCTCAGGGAAGTGCTTGGAAGAGTTCAGTGCAGAGCCACAAAGGTGCTGAAGGGAGTGGAACATCTCCCTTCTGATGAAAGGCTAAGGGAGATGGGGCTCTTAGCTTGGAGGAGACTGAGGGCTGACCTCATCTGAAGGCAGTGCATGGAGTGTCACTTGAGCTATCTAATCTCCCAGCAAACAGCCTTCCTGCTAGGCTGACCTGCCCATAACAAGCACTCCAAGGAAGTTGTCCCAGCAGCAGTCATCTTCCTGACAGTGTGATAAGTGGAGCTCAGTTCTGGGCATCAGCCAATTTCCCTGAGTCTCCCCCACACTTTGCCAACACTGGGGTGTAATTTCACCACACTTAAATGCTGCAGGCAGTGGTCCCTCATCAGGCTTTTATCATGACCAGCGACCTGGAAATGCTACCCTTCTGCACCCATGCAGAAGATCTACCACAACACAATGGCACATGGATTTCCTTTCAGTCTGCTAGGAAGTTGAATTTTCACCTTTCTTTATTATCTGGGCCAGCAGTGTTTGTCAAGCGTACTGTGAAGTACGGAGAAACTATTAAGCCTGGAGAAAAAAAAGGCTCTGGGAAGAATTTAGAGTGGACTTGCAGTACCTGAAGGGGCTACAGGACAGCTAGGAAGGGACTTTTTTGTAAGGTCTTCTAGTAACAGGGTGAGGGACAAGGGCTTTGAGCTGCGAGAGGGAAGAGTTAGACTGGAGATGAGGAAGAAATTCTTTACATTGAGGGTGGTGAGACACTGGAACAGGTTGCCCTGTTAAAAAAAGGTACCGAACTTCATGGCATCCTAGAATGGCTCAAGTTGGAAGTGACCTCAGACATCATCTACTGTCATGGTCAGTGATACCTCTCAACTAGACTTGGTTGTCCAAGCCCTCATCCAACCTGGCTTTGAACACCTCCAGAGGGAAGGCATACACAACCTCTCTGGGCAACCTGTTTCTCTTCCAGAGTCTCACCACCTTTGCACTGAAGGACTTCTTCCTAAGATCCAGTCTAGACCTATTCTCCCTCAGTTTCAAACCGTTCTCCCTTGTCCTGTCACTAGACATCCTTCTGAAAGTCCCTCTCCAGCTTTCCTGTATGGCTTCCTCCCAACACCTGAAGGGATCCTAAGGTGCCCCCAGAGTCTTCTGCTCTCTGAACAATCCCAGCTCCCTCAGCCTATCCTTATGCAGAGGTGCTCCAGTCCTTGGATCATCCTTGTGTCCTCCTCTGGACTCACTCTGACAGTTCCACATCCTTCTTATGATGGGTGCAGCAGAACTGGATGCAGGATTTGAGGTGGGGTCTCACAGGAGCAGAGGCAAAAGGCAGAATCACCTCTCTTGCCCTGCTGCTCCTCTTGGTGCAGCCCAGGATACAGTTGCCCTCTGAGCTGCATGAGCACACTGCTCAAATGCCAGCCACAGGAATGACTTTCTAGACTGAAGAAAATCCATTCAGTGTTCCAAAAAGCACAATTTTTCACTCATGACTGATGTGAGATCAAAATCTACATGTGATCCCTTTATGAGGCTCTGTACCAAAAGCAGCAGCAGGAGCTCAGTATCTCACTTCACCAGCACTGTCTCCAAGACCAGAGGAAGTTATTAATATGGCTAAATTGGCTGTTATTCTGATTTTATTTTCCAGGCAGGCCTTGTGATGCCCCTTCCTCAGAGCTGTCACTCAGAAAGGTCACTGCCTGTGTGGTATCAGTCACACTGTTCAGCTTTCTTCCTCACAGCATGTCACCAACAGAGCCAGCAGGAACTCCATATGAAACTACCCAAGGAAACAGTAGACAGAAGGCTTCTCCTGGCGAGAAAGAGGCTGTCCCATTGCAGGTCAACACATCTCCAGCCAAAGAAAGAGGCTTTAAAGGAGACTTTAACATCTTGCTGGTCACAAAGTCCTGAACCAGAGCCCAGATAGTTTATACTCAGCCAGTTTTTACAGCTCCCTATCCCTGCAGAAATGTGGCTCCTTGCTTCCTGACTTACATGAACCAAACTGACTCAAAATGCCAGGGAAGAGTTATTGGCTTATTCCCAACCTTTTACTGGCAACAGTCTTTCTTCAAGCCTAAGGTTACAGAAACACAGAGTTGGAAGGGGCTTCTGAAGATTGAGCTTAATCCCCATGCCAGAGCAGGTTCACCTAAAGCAGGTCTCACAGGAGTATGTCCAGACAGGTCTCGAAAGCCTCCAGAGATGGAGACTTCACCACCTTTCTGGGCAGCGCTCTGCCTGCCTTAAAGTGAATAAATTTCTTCTTACGTTTAGATTGAGCTTCCTATATTCAAGTTTATGCCCATTACCTCTTCTTGCCTTGTCACTGGGCACCACTGAGAAGAGTCTGGCCCCATCTTCCCAACACTTATCCCTTAGATATTTGTAAGCATTAATGAGATCCCTCCCTCAGGCTCCTCTTCTCCAGGCTAAGCAGCCCCAGCTCTCTCAGCTTCTCCTCAGATGAAAAAAGGTAAGGCCACAACCTATGAAAGATAAGAGCTCAACAGACCCTGCTCTGGCAGGGGGGTTGGACTAGATGATCTTTTGAGGTTACTTCTGGCCCCTGACATTCTGTAATTCTGTGACCCATATTGCATCTCCATCCCTGGAGCTCTTTACAAGAGGCAGAGATGTGGTGCTGAGCGATATGGTTTAGCACTAGTCTTGCTAAACCGTCTCTGGACTCGGTGATCTTGAAGGTCTTTTGCAACTGAAATAATGCTATGATTTCCTTAGTACACACGAAAACAGTTTGCCCTACAGACATGTCAGTCCAGGGTTCGGCTCCCAGGGAGGATGGAAAGAAATCCCCTGAGCTCTGGCTTCCTTGCCAAGGCTGCTACACACTGCTACTTGCCAAAGGACTTGAGTGAGGTGAAGCTTTGCCAAGGCACAGACAGAGCCCCTCTCTCCCTTTCACACAGACAGCAGGAAGAGGCCAAGCCTTTGCCTGATGCTTGTCAGGGCAGAGAATGGATGTGAAGGGCTCAGCAGTCACTTCCCATTGCCCTCCTCTCAACAGAGCACGCCTGTGAGGGTCAAACCAATCTTTCAGCCTACTTTTCCTCTTACCAGCAGGGCTGGGGCACTGCAGTGGGAGAGGAGGAAATCCCCTCCCAGTTTCTCCACATGGAAACTCTTACTGAGTCAGAAGATAGGCAGGGCTGGTTGCACTCCTCACCTGAGACAGCAGGGCACAGCTGCTGCTGCTCTCATAAAATATCATAGCAGAGCCCTGGAGCAAGAGAAGAACAAGAATCCCTAACAATTCTTTAGGCCAAAACTGGGCCTTGCCTATTGCTCGTTCCTCTGCTCCAGGAGGGTTCCAGCAGCCACCCAGCCCCAGACAGGCCACAACAGCCCCCATCTGCACTCTTCTACCAGCTCCATTCACTTTTCCTCTTCAAGGACTCCCTTGGCAGTGACAGAAGAGCACGATCTACTGGGACAGCAGTGCCCCCACCCCTTGTGATGTCCAGCCCAGGATCAAGGTGACACTAGCTTGATGCATCCCTCAGCGTAAACTGGATTTGCATCTGACCCCTGCACATGAGCAGAGAAGATGTTGTCTTGCACCAAATTCTTCCAAAGCTGTGGCTGCCATCCATGCTGGGTGAGCCAGGCACACCCTGCCAAAGCAGACAATGTACTCACAGCTTTCCACTCTGCAGACTACCGTGCACAGGAGCTAGCAACAAGTGGAAAACTGGTCCAGAACCACAGAACCTTAGAGTTTGAAATGGAAAGGAGTGATTAAAAAAAAAAAAACAAAAAACCAAACAAACTGAAACTTCTGTTCACAGAGATGGAACACAAGGAGACAGGAGAAAAAAAAAAAATACAAGTTGCAGACTCAAGGCCAGACATGGGCTGAAAGTATGTAAACAGTGGTGAGCCCAGGGGAAAATGAATTAGCAGGAGAGGACTGTTCTTGAAAGTGTTCCTGCTGCAGATCAGCTTGCCTGCCCCAAGGGAGAGCACAAGAAGCCATGAGACAACTGTGCAGCCTCCAAGCACCACACTATCCAAGGTTACTCAAATAAACTTCCCTCTGCTCCACTCGGCATCAAAGTCCAACTTGCAAATCAGACCTAGCAGAAACACGATCAAGTGCTACTTTTCACCAGCTGGAAAAGTACAGCCAGACACAATATACTTACCTGTGGTGGAGAGAAGGAAGCCAAAACGGACATGCACAAGGCAGGAAGCTCAACTCATGCATTTCTAACAGCAGTTGCTCCTGCAGAGGGGAGTATTTTCTCCTGAGAACCCACCAACCATGCATCCCTGTCCTACAGGGTTCACTTCAGCCCAAGCACTTTCGATTAAAAAGTGATGAACACCTAAACCAACAGAAACCCAGAATGAAAGCTTTTATAGAGCTCTCACACCTAGCAGCTTTCACTGACTGGAAGAAACTGCTTCCTTTAGAAAAGGAAAATGCACGTCCCTTTTCTACTTCAGTTTTTCCAGCAAGTACCTCCCTCCTTCTGGTATTTATTTAAACAGCTAATGCACATCCCAGCTCACCCAGGCCCAATCCAAAGCCTGTTAAAAGTCAGTGGGAAGTTTCCTGCTGACTGCAGAAAAGCTTTGGACCACACGTCAGGACCAGTGGTATAATCACAGGGGTGATGCTGCTGGACAGCCTTCAACACCCAAAGCAGGTCAGAGCTCTGCAGTGCCAGTCTCCACACAGATGGGTTCTTCTCACTCCAAATAACCAACAGGTTGTAAGGAAACACGAAAGAAAAAGACAGCTTGAGCCTTATCATGCTTGTGACCTGCTCACTTTCTGCCTGTGTTCTCAGCTGCCGATCTCACTGTAACTGGGATTCAAGCTGTCCTTGCTACAGCAGAGTAAAGCCAAACTTGAGGTAACTGCAATAAACAACACTCCAAAGTTGCATATGGCACAACATACCCATGTAGAGGGACCAACAAGGATACCAGCTGTCCTCAGTCTTGCCTTCTTCACAGGTCCATCACGCTTAGTCAGGACTTGTAGACAGCATGGGCAGGAGGTGAGTACAACCAGTATGAAGACTCAAAACCAGACCAGAGTGTGGAAGAAGGCCATATAAAAGATAAAGGAGCAAACTTCTTCATCAAGATAGGTTCAAAATTCCCTGATCTGTTGCTGGAAAGGCATTGCGAGTGACTAATGCAGCTCCCAGTCTGTCTAGGCACTGCAGTGCCAGACTGTAGCTGTTTTCTTAATAAATCGGACAGAGAAAAACAGGCTGAGATGCTTTAGCTGTTGATAACTGGCACAAAAACTCAGACTGCACTTGAGTTTCCTTTGCTCAATAAGAGCCTCTTTCCTCTGAACTATGAGAAAAATTAGGATTGAATGTTTGGCTGCCACAGCCAACTCTGATTTGCTGGATTTAGCATTAAGTGCTGAGGCTTGAGACTGCAGCTGGGGTTCAAAACTGCTAAAGATCACCAAGCTACTCCCTGTCTGCCACTCAGCAGCCTTATAGCAGGAGAAGTCCTAATAATGACTTGATAAAAGCAATGAAATCCACCACCCCAGCCACAGGTTGTTCTGTTAGTCACTCTAAGGCAGAGGGGAGAAAGAATTAACACTGGGGCATACAGAGCACCAGGAAGGTTTGGATCCACTCCCTGTGCAGCCAGCCAACTGTCAGCCATTTATGCAGCACAGCGTCCCCAGATGAGGGGCAGCGCTGGCAATAGAGCTTGATTCTGGGCTTCTACCAAGTTTCTAAAGTCTCCAGCATTGCCAGTCTCAGACAGCTGAGTGCAGATTCACATTTACACTACCTTGAAAACCTCGAGGTTAGGACAAAGTTACAGTTTCTAGCTTTACTTTCAACAGAAGTGCTTTAAACTGTTCCCATTTTTCACTTGCCTCCTGAGCTGAGAAGTTTAAGAAACATCTCTCAATGAATCTGACAATATATATTTGTGAGAGCAGGACTCCCAGAAGCCAGCAGGGCTTTCTCCCCAGCATCAGCTTGGGCTGTTCAGCCTGGAGAAGGCTCCAGGGAGACCTTCCATTACCTGAAGAGGGCTACAGGAGGGCTGGCAAGGGACTGTTTCCAAGGGCTTGTAGTGATGAGATGAGGGACAAGGGTTTGAAACTAGAGAAGAGCAGATTTAATCAGACATTAGGAAGAAGTTCTTTACTATGAGGGTGGTGGAACACCGGAGCAGGTTGCCTAGAGGGGTGGAGGCCCCACCCTGGGAGACATTCAAGGCCAGGCTTGCTTGGGGGATGTCCCTGCTCACTGCACAGGTGGTAGGAGTACATCACCTCTGTAGGTCCCTTCCAACCCAAGCCATGAATCTATGATCATGTTAACGCAGCACAGCAGCATGCACGGTCTGTTCCACCTGCAGCCAGGCTTAATTCCCTGTGCCACTTCAACTCTGGAGGTGGGCCAGTGCTGATGTAGTCAGCTATATTTGTCTAAGAAGATAACCTACTTACCTGCAGTACAAATACCTGGGCCTGCAAACTTGACCTTAATTTTTCTGTAAGCCTTGACACAAGTAAAGCTCAGGGACCAGGCAGGGCATCTGCACTTTGAGCACATTCCTGCAATACTTGCCCAGATCTTGCTTTCTGAGCCCATATGGCCTCCCAAACCAGCCCAGGGTAAAGGCAGAACATTCCAGATGTGCTCTGAAAGGATGCCAAGGACTTCAGTGCTAGATACAGAAGCCACTTCCATCCATTTCTCTGATCTAGGAAGTAAATCTGCTCGACCTGCCAGAAGACCTGCTTTAGCGGTCCTTGAGAGACCTGTTTTGTTATCTGTTGTGATTTTGGAGAGGATTTCTGCTTTCCACCACAATACACTTCAGATCTGAAGCACAGGATGTCAGCAGAGGTCTTCGGGGTGCAATGGTTCCTGTGATGCTCATACACACAAAAAAGCATCTGATGGTGAAGATAGACATGTTCTGAGAGAGGAAGCCTATCTGAAAGTAAAGCAGAAACCCAGACTCCTATCCTGTAGCAACCAGTCACAAAGCTGCAAGGATCACTGCCTCCTCTGACACTTCCCATGTCAACAGCACTGGATCCAGTGCTGTCACACTTCCGTGCACTACTAGCAAGTAGCTTTGGGGAGGGAGGTTTGTTGTTGGATTTTTTGGTTGGTGGGGGGGGTTTTGTTTGTTTACTTTGTTTTCCAGTCTCCAACATCTACTCTCCCTTCCACAGACAACAAAGCACTACAGAAATCCTGTAACTGGATTTACCTTACAGGACTTGCCTGACATAAATGTTTCTGTAAAAGGTTTCTCTTCCCTTAGCTCTCCCAGATTGCATTCCCAGGATGAGACTCTTTCCAGGAGGGCCTTAGAGTCACTAGCAGGAGTACAGGACAGGGTGTGTCTTTTTTTTTTTTTTAATTAAAAACAGCTTTCTGTGGGACCAGGGAAACAGAAAACCGCTGACATCTATGCATCTTTTGAGAAAGCTCAAAGCATCTGCTCACCCAGAATGCCTTAGCTTTGAGGGCTGAGACTCTCCTGAGTATGTGAAAGTAGAAGCAGCAGCTGGAAGCAGCAGGCTCCATTGCAGTTCTGGCTGTTGCTGTGGGAAAGGAAGCCAGGAAGAGAACTCCCTTGTGATGAGTTGGTTCTGGCTCCTAGCATCATCAGCGTGAGCTGCAGCAAAGGAGACTCCCACGTAATAAACCTTCTCCAGCTGCCAACGGTGAGCAAAAGGGCTTGAAATGTGTGACTTTGCTGCGCAATGAGGTAGGTAACACCACCTCCTAACAGGGAATGGCAGCAGATGCCTTCTAGAATGAGCAGTAACTTGCCGGGAGGATACAATACAGCAGGGCATTTCCCTGCCAGAAGAACAGAGCAGAGAGGAGCTCTCATAAGATCATTAAAGCACGGCACACTGCCAAACTGCCCAGGGCCTTTCAGAAACCAGGCTCCACCTTGCAGGCCAGCTCAGAAACATGCCTTCTCCGAGAGAAGTGGCTCCATCCCATTCCTTTCTGTCCGGCCCCGCCTGCACGTCCGCCGGGACACAGTACCTGCAGTGAAAATCTGGGCGGCCACCGCCAGGAAGGCGTCGGTCACCACCGTCTCGGAGTGCAGGGAGATGTTGAGCTGGCGAGCCACGTTGCGGTAGACGTTGGGGCGAATGTACTCCAGCTCGTCCCCTGCAAGCAGACAGACAGCAGTCAGCGCCACGGGCTGCTCGCTACACCCGGGAGTCACAGCCCGAGCCACCTCCTCTGTCCCTTCAGGGAAGGCAACTAATCCCAGGTCCACCTCAGTTGAAACATGCAGCAGAAGGCTTGGGGATGCCACCTGCATCCTGCTTTAACAACAGCTTCTAAAGAGAGCGGGGACAGGCACATTGCATGGCCCTGCACAAGCGGTGTGGCTGCAGTCATCCCTCATATGAAAGATTCACAGGTTGCATTGGAAGGGAAGGGACCCTCAAAGGTAATCTTGACCAACCGCCCTACCAGTCAGCAAGGACATCTCCAACTAGACAGGCTACCACATCAAATCTGATCTTGGATGTCTCCAGGGATAGAACCTCAACCACATCTCTGGGCATCCTGTTCCAGTATTTCACCACTCTCGCTGTGAAGAACTTCCTCCTGATGTCCAACCTAAATCTACCCTGCTCCAGTTTTGAACCTTTGCCCCTTTCATCCTATCACCACAAGCTCTCTTGAAGAGTTCCCCCCATTCTACATTTAGGTCCCCTCCAGATATTGAAATGTAGCTCTAAGATCTCCCTGGGGCCTTCTTTTTTCCAGGCTGAACAGCTCCATCTCCCTTAGCCTCTTCCCACATGGGAGGTGCTCTATCTCTCTGGTCATTTTTGTGGCCTCCTCTGGACCTGCTCCAGCACATCTATGTGCCTCTTGTGTTGAGGACTCCAGAACTGGACACAGTGTACTACAGGTACAAAGCAGAGCAGAGTGGCAGAGTCACCTCTTTTGACCTGCTAGCCACTCTTCTTCTGATGAAGCCCAGGATGCTCCCAGGCTGGAAGCCTTCCTTTCTTCCAGCACAAGAGACAGGCCTCAGAGAAGCAAAGCCACCTCATTTTTCTTCAGTGAGAATGAGTGTACATCTACAGGCTGTATCTCTCAAAAGCTGCTCTCTCAGCACCCCATCAGACTTGTACAAAAAGCCTCAAGATGAGAGCAACTCAGGAATGCTGGAGGCTGATTAAAGTTAAGGATCCACCCAGAACTGCACAACACTAACCAAGCAAAGAGACTACTAGCTCAGCTACTTTAACACTCACAGAGGCACTGCGTTCTGGAGTTCTTTCTCTCCTCCTAATGGTTAAAGAAATGTTCATTTGCACAGCTGACTTCTCACCAACAAGGTTCTCAACACACACAGAGACACATGCTTGAACTTCCAGGTTATTTTCTTCCCAGCTGGGAAATAGCTGAAGGTGTTAGGCTAGCTTGGAGACCAAGATGGAAATGCCAAGGGCAAGCAGAGAATCTCCTCCCACAGGTTTGTGTGTTGGAGCTTGGCCAGGGACAGAAAAGATTTTCCTCTGTAGGAAAACAAACCATGTTTGAGCCGCAGAATTAATAAATCCCAATTTCCAATGGATTTCTTTCCCTACAGGGGTTAACAGATACTTAACAAGGGTTGCACAGCTGCAGAAGAAGCATTACACAACGCAAACATTGCATGGGATCAAGGTCCTCCGTGCCTGGAGAATCCTACCTGGTTTAGAGTTAGAAGGACACTCTGTGTCGTCCTCCTACACAAGAGTGCTGTGGAGCACCCAGGGGAGAAGACGACCTGTCACCACAGCTTTGCATTCCACTGCAAGACCCAGGTGACTTGCTCTAGGCAGAAGGCAACAGACTCTCCCAAAGATTTCATTTAGCTGGGGGCTGAATCAAAGGCAGCTTTAGCTAGGAGCTTGTTATAGAGTCATTAGCTACTTCAACTGAATTCACAGAATGGTAAGGAATCCCTGAAGGTCACCTAGTCCAACCTCCCAGCCCGAGCAGGCTCACCCAGTCAATCACACAGGAACATGTCCAGGCATGAGATTTCCCTCCCCCCAGCATCCTGTTCTCCAGGCTAAACAGGCCCCAGTTCATTGAACTGGTCACTGGCACTCGGCACAGCATGGGCAAAGCCCAGCTCCGCAGAATTCCATAGATCTCCCCAGGCCCTTTGTGTGTGTAGGACTGCATCACACAATTTGATGGCGAGAGGAAACTCTGCTAACACATGGCCAGCCCTGATAAGAGGAAGCATTACTTGCACTACTCAACAGCTGGTTTCTCCTCAGAGGGAGCACACAGCCTTCTTTGTAAATGCAAGGAAATGGGGATAGCCCTGCCCGTGGTTAGCAGAAAGGGAAGTAGAGGATGCTAGGATCAGAACTTGGTAGAGGGCCAACATTACAGCTTTCAATGAGGAGCCTGAAGGCTCCAGATGAGATCAGGTTTTGGTTGGAGGCACTCATGCTGCTGGAGCAGGCCCTGCCCTGCACCAATGCACAGGGCAGGCAAAAGCAGGCTGGAAAGCAGCCCCAGCCTCAGGGGAACTCTGCCTTGGCAACCCCAGGACCAACTCCAGCAGCATGTTACATTGGTGGCACTTCTTGGTGTCCATTTGTAGATTCCCAGCTGGGCGCTTTGCAACACTTAGAGCAGTTCCTGTGTCTCTTCCTCCTCAGTAATCGTGGGGCAGCAGTGCAGGGCAGCAGGACAGCTGACACATGCAGAAGCTCCGTGCAGAGGTGAAAGAGCACCTGCCTGGGCCTGGGCCTTGGCCACAGGAGACAAGCTTAGAGAAAGCAGACATCTGACACACACGGCAGGCTCTTCGGGGCTCTCGTTTGGCAATATCATTAGGTTTGGTCATCTCTGACTTGTGATTTGCACTAATTAGCTGTTAAGCCTCTCTGGCTCTTGTTCTCCAAGACTTCAACTACATCATAAGTGCCCAGCACCTCTGTAGGTCCACCAGACAACTCTCTCTGTTTCTGAGTGCTAGGGAATACTCCAGTTTCACATTTCTACAGGCTTCTCAGCACTACCACAGAGTGCTCTGGATAAGGACTACCACCTTGTCCAGCAAGTGGCTGGACATCACTGTGCCTTATATTGGTTATAGCAGCAAAGGGGAAAAGAAGAGGACAGGCCACATGGCAGGTGACATTTCTGAACACAGAGGACAGAAACATTTCTTCATCCTACCAAGAAGGACTGCTCACCCTTCTTGTTGTGTGGGTACCACATGGTGCTCTCAGAACATCTGCTCAGAGAAGTCACCGTGTTCCTGAGTCTATCAGCCAAATCTTTCCATCTGGACACAAATAAGTGATAGGAGAGTCATCCAAGAGAAGCTTTCAGATCCAGTCTGCCACCTGCTTGCCCTTCAGCATGCATCTACCACCTACAGAAGATCTGGTTGAAAGCAAATAAATCTCAATCCCCAACCCAGGCAGAGAAGAAATAGAGGACAAAAAGGCAGTGATTTTGCCTGAAGAACAGCAAAAACCCAAACACTAAAAAACACATTGGAAACAAACAAACAATCAATTAAAAAAAAAAAAAAAAAAAGATATGTCAGCATAGGAAAGAAAAAAATTTAAAAAAAGAAAGAATGAATGTGTCAGCTGTGCCTTCCTTAAAAAGAAATGTGTGGTGGCATCAATCAAACTGAATTAGAAATAAAGAGAAGGCAGTGCAGAGACCAGCCTGGTCCTGAGTTTTTAGGCCCAGCTAAAGGTGACTTCATGAGGCCTATCTGAAATTTGGTATCATTAAATCAGATGCAAATGCTAGTTACAGTTTCCGCGCCAGGGGTGAACTAACATGGCAGCCTGCAGGCAAAGAGAGATGCTGGAAGCAACTTGAAGAATGCAAGTGTTGGGATCCCAAGAGACAAAGGGCTCTTGGGCAAGCAGGAGAATAAAGCAAGGCCAGGTGAGCATTTAAAGAATGTTGCTGATACAATTCCAGGGCACTTCTGCATGTAGCAGCCTACAGGTGGAACCTTCAAAGTATTCTCCCTGCGGTCCCAGCAGCCACCTGGCTGTGAGAGTTTGGGCACTGAATGGCAGCATATGCCAGGTGACATCAGCCAACACCTGCTTGCTCCAACAACAAGCAAGAAAACTCATGTCTTCTTGAATGGTTAAGAAGGTAGACAAAGGAAAATCCCCAACACTTCGAGATTCATGGAATGGTTTGGGTTGGAAGAGACCTCGAGGATCTTAAAGATCACCTAGTTCCAACTTCCCTGACATGGACAGGGACACCTTTCACTGGACCACATTGCTCAAGCCTGGGCTCAAACACCTCTAGGCAAGGGTCATCCACAACCTCCCTGGACAACCCGTTCCAATGTCTCGCCACCCTTACCAAAAAGAATTTCTTCCTAATCTCCAGTCTATGTCTCCCCTCTTGCAGCTCAAAGACATTGTTCCGTGTCCTGTCACTACAAGCCCTTGAAAAAAATCCCTCCCCAGCTCTCCTGTAGCCCTCCTTGGGTACAGAAAGGCTTTTCTGAAGTCTCCCTGGAGCCTTCACTTCTCCAGGCTGAACAACCCCAACTCTCCCAGCCTGTCCCCATAGTGGAGGTTCTCCAGCCTTCTGATCATCTTTGTGGCCTCCTCTAGACCCTCTCCAGCAGTTCCACATCCTTGTGCTGGGAGCAACAGAAATGGATGCAGTGCTCCAGATGGAGTTTCACCAGGGCAGAATCCCTTCCTTGTGTCTTTTGATATAGTCCAGCACATGCTGCCTTCTGGGCTGCCAGCACCCATCGCTGGTTTATGTTGATTTTTTCCTCAACTGACACTCCCAAACACTTCTCCTCAAGGCTGCTCTTCAGCCATTCCTCACCCATCCTGTATTTGTGCTTGGGATTGTCTAAGCAACTACCCCCATCTTTATAGCTGGGAGAGTTGATGCAGCCCAAGTCTAGAGGTAGCAGTACTCTACTAGAAGCCACCCTGAGTTGTGTCATGGCAGCCAAGTCAACTGCATCTGAAGAAACCGCTACAGGACCTGTTAAAATGCCAAGCTGAGAAAGACTACTGAAACTATAGAAATTGCATCCAGTGCTGAGCAGTGCTGCAAGGCACTGAGGAAATGCAAGCAAAGAAACAAAAGAACTCAAAATCTAAATGGCCAAAGAAGAGAAGCCTCTGTATCATCACTGGAAAAGCATCTTGGCGCTCATTAGTACCTTTGGCTGGTCTGAACCTGCTCCGCATATTTTCAGCTCCCACCCTCACCTACAGGGACTCAGGACTTACCTAATCGAAGCAGGATGGTGGACACCTCGGCCAGCTTACCACCAGGCACTGGGGCATTGTGCTCAGGTTTGCTCCAGCTAACACCTGCTCGAATTAGCCTGGAATTGATGTAGTCTCTGCAGAGAGCCTTGGCTTGGGACACAAGCTCCTTGTCAGTGGGAGACCTGTCAAAAACCTCCATCACCTCTGCAGCAAAGACCGAGGAGCGGCGTAGCACTTCCATCCCCAGAAGGTGAAGCTGTCCCTCAGCAAGCAGCTGCTGGAAGGCTGACCCGATGCGTTAGAGGAGAACCTGCAAGAGCTGCTTAGTTATCCTCTGCTCCCTTAGGTAGTCACAACTCCCAGCAGCTAGTCTCAAAAGACCAGTTTTTCTTTTCACCTGCTGAAGAAAAGCAACTGTAAGTCTTCTAGCACTGCAAAGACAGACTTCAGAAGCCCAAGCATTACACCTTACACCTACACTAAAGTCAGTAGTATCCTATTTGCAGAACATCTGCCTCAGTGCATCTTCCAGACAAAGGGAAAAGTATTCTGCCTTTCACTTGGTCTGACTTTCACTGGCAACGTGAACTGGTGGGGCTACAGTCTTGAACTACCTAGGTGCTTCCCCTTTTTCAGTTCAGATTTGGCAGTCCTAGAATTATCCTTCAGAGAGTCTAGCTGGTCAGAACAAGAAAACAATTCATAGAATGTGGAGACAATTTCAGCCTGTTTCAATTAAACTGAGGAAAAAAAAAAACCAAACAAAAAAAAAACCCAAACCCTTGAATCTCAAATCCCAGATACAGTAACCTCAACCAGGGGATCTTTTTGAATAAATAGCACCATTGCAAGAACAGAGGTGTGGGAGAATTTGAAGTGTCTTGATGGAGACAGTTTACCACATTCTCAGCTCAGGTTTTGTTTCTATCACTCTTTTATCTCCATCTTCCCCTCCCAAAGCAACACACATATTAATTCACAAAAATCCTTAGCACTAGCAGAGAGAGCAAACCAGAGAAGCAGATTTTAAAACCATTTGCAGGTGTGAAAGCTCCAAGAGGGCATTCAAAATTTCTTGAGGCACCCTAATTAATCTGTTGACCTGAGTTTTCAACCCACGGCTGCTGTGAATTCAAAGTCAGACTGAGCTTTCTTCAGATGTTAAGAGATGTATTTTTTCAGTCCTCTGTTCCAGACATACTTACAATGAAGATTCTCAACCGAAATAAAGCCAGATACTTCATTTGTCCCAAGAGGAAAATACATTTACCTCTCATGCTGCACTTTTTCCTCCCTCAGCGATTTCTTTTGAGGTTTGGTTTTAATGCTTCTTTGGAAAAGCCGCATCAATGAACACCTGGTTTAGGATCCACGGGATGCTGTCACCCCTTTCTGAAGAGCAGCAGCAGCCTTCTCTGCAGTGCTCACACCAGGTCCTCCTGCCCCAGCCCTGTCAGCCTCGCATCCCGGCTGCTCCCCACCGGGACCCGCGGGGCTTTCTCTGCTGCTTTTAAGGGACCCAAGCGGCAGAGGAAAGCTTCTCGCTTTAGCCTTGTAAGGAAGATGAAATAACCGGGAGGAGGGGTTGCTATGGGCAGAGAGCATCGCTTTCTCCTCCCCTTTCTCCTCTCTTAAGGAGGTTCCCGCTTGTTCCTCTGCAAGCCCTCCGGCCTTGGTTCTTGGACTTGTCCTCGGGGTGAGGGTTGGAGCAGAATTCCTGGACAGGTGGATGCCCCGCAGGAATGGGAATAGCTCCTGGGGAATGCCACGATGGCTGTTGAAGAGCTGAGGCTGCCCAAGTAATTTTCAGACTCGGGGAACTGCAGGTTGTCATACTTCAACTAGTGGGCCAGGCATTGTGGCTGAACAGGAGCCAGTGTGTGCGCCCAGGTGACCAAGAAGACCATCAGCACCCTGGCCTGGATCAGCAGTAGTGTGGTCGGCAGGACCACAACAGTGAATGTCCCCCTGTACTCAGCACCAGTGAGGTCACACCTTGAGTACTGCCTTCAGTTTTGGGTCCCTCACTCCAAGAAAGACATTGAGGTGCTGGAGCAGGTCCAGAGAAGGGCAGCAAAGCTTCTGTAGGGTCTAAAGAACAGGTCTAATGAGGGGCAGCTGAGGGAACTGGAGGTGTTCTGCCTGGAGGGGAGACCTTCTGGTTCTGTACAACTCCCTGAAAGGATGCTGGAGTGAGGTGGGCATTGGTCTTTTCTCCCCAGTAACAAGTGATAGAGAGGGAATGGCCTCAAGCTGCACCAGAGGAGGTCTAGGTTGGATAGCAGAAGGAATTTCTTCACTGAAAGGGTTATCAGGCATTGGAACAGACTGCCCAGGGAGGTGGTTGAAACACCATTCTTGGATGGGTTGCTTTGGGATATGGCTTAGTGCATGTGGATGTGGTACCTGGGGATACAGCTTACTGCAGGACTTGGTAGAGTAGAGTTAATGGTTGGACTCAATTATCTTGAAGGTCTTTTCCAACTTAAATGATTCTATGACTCTATACCAGTCACATCAAAAGCAATGGAGGTGATCAACAAAGAAAGCTGTTCAGCCTGGAGTAAAGAAGGATCCAGGGAGACTTTTAGAGCAGCCTTCCAGTACCTGAAGGGGGCTACCAGAAAGCTGGGGAGGGAGTTTTCATAAGAGCTTGTAGTGACAGGACAAGAGGGAATGGCTTTGAGCTGGAAGAGGGGAGATTTAGGCTGGAAATCAGGAAGAAATTCTTGATAGTGTTGGTGGTGAGATACTGGAACAGGTTACCCAGGGAGGCTGAGGGTGTCTCCTCCCTGGAGGTGTTCAAGGCCAGGTTGAATGGGGCCTTGAGCAAGCTGATCTAGTGGGAGGCATCCCTGTCCATGGCAGGAGGGCAAGATCTTCGAGGTCCCTTCCAAACCAAACCATTCTATGAATCTATGAATTTCAGCATCAACTTCTTGTAGCATTTCATATTGATGCCACAATTCTCAACTTTCTTCCCCATGTGTGTGTGACACCATTTCAACTCAACAGACCACTAACAGTGTTAGCTTTTTGTGTTATGACTCCAAACAAAAGAAGCTTTAGAAACAGAATTTCCCTGCAGATAAAAAGAATTCTATTGCCCCAGACACTAATTCTCAATAATTGTCAATTTTTTAGGTTAATGACTATGTGGCATGTTCAAAACCCAGCCTTTCCAAAAGGAAGAGCAACAAGAAGAGGAGTTGGACTGAGAGATCTTTTAGACTGGATATTAGTTTGGTTTTGTTTTTTTTTCCCCAGCATGAGTGGTCAGGCATTGGAATGGGCTACCCAGGGAAGTGGCTGAGTCACCAGCCCTGGATATGTTTAAAAGTTGCTTGGATGTGGTGCTTAAGGTGAACCTTACAGAGGAGGGTTATCCATTGTACTTGGTGATCCTAAGGGTCTCTTCCAACCTGAATGTTTCTGTGATTCAGAGGTGCTTTCCAACGCCTGCCATTTTGTGATTCTGTGAGGGACTGTTTTAGTTACCTCTGAAAGAAAAGCCAGAGTCAAACACACCTCTCTCAAGTCTTCATCATACAAAAAAAAAAAACCCAAAAACCTAAACCAACCCACTCCAAGCACAGCCTGCACCACTGCCACTCTCAAAACTAAGGGATAAAAAGGAACAAACTGCAGAAGAAAGCCTCATACGATGTATCAAATACCCTGGCCGGCATCCAACACACAGCTCACTCACAGGCTTAAAACAGAGCACATTTTGTGGTCTGCCATTAACTGGCTTTCTAGAGACTGCATTGAAAGGGGCCACAGGAAGGCTGCTTCTCCCTGTTGTGATAGATCCTCCCTCTGACCTGGGACAGGAGCAGGGTTGAGGATAGGTGTGTGTATGCAGCAGCAGGCAGCTGGTGACCCCAGCTTGGCTTGCCATGATTATGAGATGGCAATAGTGACTGTGCATCTCCAGTACCAGAAGTACTTGCTCAAAGACTCTCTCAGAATGTTGGTTTTATCCACTATTCTTCCTCAAAGCAAAATATATTTGCTACAGAAGCTGAAATCAAGACTCGAGAAGCCAGAGGTGCTAGTGCTCACCCCTAGCCCACGTCTTCTATGCAGAGCACACTCAATGGTCTCTTGGAAAATCAGATTTTTGCCTTTGCAACTTCAATGTCTGAAAAATCATTACAAATTATGCCTTAGCTTCCTGCAGCAGCTGATAGCGTGGTCCCATTTAAACAGTCTGTGTTCAGCAGGGCTCTGAAACAAAGAGGGAAGCTGAAATACCAGCATTGCTTACCTAATGACAACGCTTGGCAAGTGCCACAGTGCCTCTCAGCTCTCTGTGGGTGCCAAACCCCTCCCACGTGTTCCCTGCCCGACTGTCACAGCATGCAGCACCCCCTCAACTTCCACCCTGCAGCAGAGACACAAAACCTAGGAACATGAAGGCCGTGCACAAATCCCCCAGACTCTGCATGAAAACCCCAACAGTGTGTGGCAGGGCTACCTGTGTGGTCTGCACACTACCAACACAGCTTCACACTGGAAGGTCTCTGTCAGTAAAAAACCGATGAAAGCCCAGGCTAGAGAGCTCAGCTTGCCACAAAAGCGCAGTGTTACAATCCAGCGAGCTGCCGGTGTAATATGACCCTCCTTTTTTTCCATAGCATGTTTAGGCTACAGCACTAAGAGGCTGGATCTATGCTGCAAAAGCCCTTGTGGCAAAGCAAGCATCAGCGAATGGTGCAGAACCTGCTCGTGTCACCCAAAACCACTCTTCCAAATGTAGCTGATAGTGGCATGACAGTGCTTTGTCTCAAACAACAGGATCCACATCACAGCTCCTACCTATCTCAGATGGGGTGACCAAAACAGCTTGGAGTATTCATTTAGGGAAAAAAACCCAGAGGATCACAGAGATGTGACTGCACTTTCTGTCAAGTGGAAACCACAGCAGTGACAACACAGCAGTAGTCTAAGTGTGCACCGCTCAGTATTAAATAATTGAACCTTGGAGAACAAAGTCTCAAAAGAAGTGTGACCAGCATGAGGGAGGTGATTTTACCCATCTGCTCTGCTCTGGTGAAACCCCACATGGAGCACTGAATCCAGTCCTGGTGCCCCCAGAATAAGAAGGACATGGAACTATTGGAGAGGGTCCAGAGGAAACCACAAAGATGATCAGAGGGCTGGAGAATCTCCTCTATGGAGACAGGCTGGGAGAATTTGGGCTGTTTAGTCTGAAGAAAAGGCTCCAGGGAGACCTTAAAGCAGTCTTCCAGTACCTGAAGGAGGCTACAGGAGAGCTAGGGAAAGATTTCTTACAAGGGCTTATAATGACGGGATAAGGGGCAATGGCTTTGAGCTGGCAGAGGGCAGATTTAGACTGGAGATTAGAAAGAAATTATTTTCAGCAAGGGTGGTGAGACACTGGAACAGGCTGCCCAGGGAAGTCATGGATGCTCCCTTCCTGGAGGTGTCCAAGGCCAGGTTGGATCAGGCCTTGAGCAACTTGGTCTAGTGGAATGTCTGTTCCATGGCAGGGCTGTTGGAACTAGATGATCTTTAAGGTCTCTTCCAACTCAAACCATTCTACGAATTTGTGGAAGGGCCTTTTAACAGTTGCAGTGGAATCACAGAATCACAGAATGTTGGATCATCAAGTCCAACTCCTTGCCAAAGCAGGATCACCTTGGGGGAGTCACACAGGAACACATCCAGGTAGGTTTTGAAGGTCTCCAGAGAAAAGAGACTCTGCAACCTTTCTAGGCAGCTTGTTCCAGTGCTCCATCTCTCTTGAGCCGAGAAGCCCAAAACTGGAAGAAAGTAACAATTTAATTGTGAGCACACAAAGCTTATACAGAAGTCTGCATGGTCTGGTTTCATCTGGTTTCATGCAATAACACAAGAACCCTAGGAGCTCATTTCCAGCCTTGTTTTCACACAGCCTGGTTTCTATCAGAGGTGGTGTTTTGTTCCACCTCACAGTGCCAACCCAACAGCTTCACACAGCCTACACTGATTCCAGCAGAAACTATGCACTGGAACACATCAATCCAATGTTCTAAAACACCTGCAGAGCAAAGGTTCCAAGAAGCAGAGAGATGCCAGCTTTGTCAGAGAGACCTGGAAACAACCCTGTCAGCCCCAACCTGTTACAAGAGGCTTCTCTTCAGAGCAAAGATGATCTGGCAAAACCCTAACACTGTAACCAGACCAAAACCTCCCACCAAATCGTGCCTGAACCTTCTTCTGCATTATCTCGCCCAGTTTTAACATGTTATCTACTCCCCATGTCCTCTTCCTGTCTGGTTTTTTTTTTTTTT
>VWZI01018581.1:402868-503725 GCA_013396835.1 Psilopogon haemacephalus | reverse complement strand
CTTTATTTTTTATTTTCTCATTATTTTCTTTTTCTTTCTTTTTAAAATATTTTTTCTTTTTTCTTTTCTCACTTTAATTTTTTTAATTTTTCCTTCTTTTTTCCTCATTTTTTTCTTTTCTCACTTTTTCTTTTTCTTTCCTTTTTTATAATTTTTCTTTTTTCTTTTCTCACTTTTAAAATTTTGTTATTTTTCCTTCTTTTTTTCCTCATTTTTTCTTTTCTCACTTTTTTCTCTCCTTTTTTCCTTTAATTTTTTCCTTCTTTTTTCCTTTTCTTTTTTTCCTCATTTTATTTTTTCTTTTTCTCTTATTTCTTTTTTTCTTGTTATTGTTTCTCTTTTAAAATGTCTTTATTTTTCTTTCCCCCCATTTCTTTTTTTTCTTCCTTCTTCTTTTTCTTTTTCCTTTTCTTCCTTCTAGTAAATTCTCTTCCATCTGAAATCATGAAAGCAGTCATCTTAAAAGTGCTGAGAAATCCAGACATGCTGAGCAATTGTTGCTCCTGCAGAAGAAGCTGTTGATTACATTCTGCCACGATTTCTCCATCTTCTGCAGTGGGCTAGAAAGCTCCAGACCACCACAGTTGCATTTTTACCTGCAGAAGCCATACTAGTCCTGTCATGTCATGGACATTTGTCTCAATGGCAAAGCTGAAATTGTTTCTGCTTGTAGCTACCTTGGTTGTACCAATACAACTCAGTCTGCAGAAGTTCTTTGGATGGACGGTTTATTGCATCCAGATGAAAAATAAGCAGTCAGCCTGAATCAGTCCACAGTAGGAGCAAATACACAATTACAGCTGTGCAATTGGAAAGGACAATTTGAAAATGGATATCAGCACCTGGAAGCAAAGGTTGCTCTAGCTGTTGGGGCTGTTCAGTCTGGAGAACAGAAAGCTTCAGAGAGACCTTAGAGCAGCCTTCCAGTACCTGAAGGGTGCTACAGGAGAGGGACTTCTAACAAGGGCTTGTAGTGACAGGATGAGAGGGAATGACTTTGAGCTGGAAGAGGGGAGATTAAGACTGCAGATTAGGAAGAAATTTTTTACAGTGAGGGTGGTGAGACAGGTTGCCCAGGGAGGTCATGGATGCCTCCTTCCTGGAGGTGTTCAAGACCATGCTGGGCAAGGCCTTGAGCAACCTGGTCTAGTGGAAGTTATCCCTGCCTATGGGAGGGAGGTTGGAACTAGATAATCTTTAAGGTCTCTTCTTCACTGAAATTTAGCTTCTCAAGTCCTGGAACAGGCTTTCTAGGGAGGTGGTTGAATTCCCACCCCTGGAGGTGTTTCAAAAAGGCAGAGATGTGGTGCTGAAGGACATGGTTTAGGACCAGTCTTGGCAGAGCTAGACAATGCCTGGACTTGGTGATCTTATAGGTCTTTTCCAAGCAAAACTTTTCTATGGTTCTACATTACTTTGCTATGTTCAGATAAGATACTTCCTGCTGTAATTCAAAACCTTCACCATGAAGAAGGGTGTGGGCAGAACATGTCTATTTAAAATTGTCAGCACAGCTTGCAAGTTCAAGCAGAGATTCTCCTGGCATGAGTTGGGGTAGCATCAGCATAATGAAGCTCAGTGGCCAAGTCCAGAAGCAAACTACGAACCACAGCGAAGAGGAAAACTGCTGGTGAAGTCCAAGCTTTGCTTCTCTCTGTACAAGTGCATTCTTCCCTAGGGCTTGAAAGTTCCACTTTGCACATCCCTTGGGAAGGTGGCAAATTCAGAAGGACCTTCTTGTCAGGAATATCACTTTCCTTCTTTTATGATGTTGTTGCTGCTTAACTGAGTAATGGAGCAATAGTGCTCTTCTGCATCGCTGATATCCAAATGTATAACACAGGTAACAAGTCCAGCCTCTTGGCATGCCAGTGGATCTAGAAATAGCTCCTTTCTGAAATATCATTGAGAGAGCAGCACTTTCTAAAGCAAACCTTTAACCCATCTACACTGCTGAGTGACTACCTTCAGGGAGAACTGTACATCTAGCACTGTCTCTGAAGGCAGCCATTGTGCTTCATCACTCTGTTTAAGATGAGAAAGTTTCATGACTTCTCAGGACTCTCCAAGCACAGGGTGCCTAAGCCAGCATTGCAAATAATGACTTCATAGAGCACTACAGAAAAAGCTGAAGTGCCAGACTTGATGCCATTCAGCCAGCACATAACCCAGTCACGCAGCAGCTCTACACACAGTCACAAAATCATAGAATCATTTTGGCTGGAAAAGAGCTTTAAGTAAGAGTGGTGAGAGACACTAGAACAGGTTGCTCAGGGAGGTTGTGGATTCTCCCTCCCTGGAGCTGTTCAAGGCCAGACTGGATAAGGCTTTGTGCAACCTGGGCTAGTGGAAGGTGTCCATGCCCATGGCAAGGTGGTTGGAACTAGATGATCTTTAAGTTTCCTTCCAACCCAAAGCATTTGATGACTCTATGAATCAGGAGGTCCAAATATTATCTAACTCTTCCAATCCTGGTGCTAATCCATGTCCTTCACCACCACATCTCTTTGAAACACCTCCAGGGTATACTGGTTTGAGGTTAATTGGAATATTTTAATATGAGAAATTAGGTTATAGGCTGAGAAAGGAAAACACTGGTGATGTCTCCTTCACTCGTACATTTGCTGACTGATACAAAAGACCCTGTGGTGGTTTGGGAGTTCCCCTCCCACTTCCTCCCACCTCCCCCCACTCTCCCACTCTGAAATTGCCCAGACTAGCCTCAGACAGCTGGAAGATAATGAATGAAGCTTTAACAAGGTAATATAGAAACACCACACTCCTCCCTGAGATCAGAGTCCCTAAGAGGAGTTTCCAACCACCCTACCACCTTCCCCCCACTTCCCAATCTTATCCCACTATCTGTCTTATGTGCTAGGTAAGCAAGGTAGATTGGCCAGGGGGGTTAATGAAGGTACCCAGATCCAGCTAAGAAGGCAGAGAGGGAGAGATGCAGCAGCAAGCATTGCTCAAACAACTCTATCTTATCTTTGTTTGAGTTCTAACTTTTATGCATTTTTCAGTAACCTATGAATGAAGTAGAATCATCAATGTTTTCATTCCTCAGCCCATAGTCTAATTTCTTATTAAAATCCTCCAATTAGTTCAAACCAGCACAGAACCCAAACATAGACAAGATGGAACTGCTCAGGTCTGAGCTCTGGGCTATTGGTCTCCCTTTCCTTGCCTTCCAGCTGGATCTGTGTAATCCAACTAATCAATTTCTGCTTNATTGTAAATATCTGCTTGTATATTGTGCAGAGCTGTAAATATAAAGCTTCATTCATTAACTTTCAGCCAGCTGAGTCTAGTCTGAATGATTTCAAGAGTGTGGGGGGGAGGATAACTCCCCAACTACCACACAGGGATGGGGATTCAGCCACTTCCCTGGGCAGCCTGTTGCAGGGTTTGAGAACCGTTTCAGTGAGGAAGTTTTGTCTAATGTGTAACCTAAACCTCCCCTGGTGCAAGTTGAGGACATTTCATTTCATCCTATCACTTGTTATTAGGGAAGAGACACCAACCCCTACCTTGCTATAATCTCCTTTCTGGAAGTTGCAGAAGGTGAGAAAGTCTCTCTTCCTTCTCCCTTTCTGCAGACTAAAGTCACTGTAAGCTGCCATAGAATCACAGATTTTTTTCGTTTGGAAGAGGCTTCTAAAAACATTGAGTCCAACCTTCAACCCAGCACCAGCACGGTCACTAAACCATGTCCCGCAGTGCCCCGTCCACACGTGCACACTTTACTCTCTGCTGGCCTACCCTGACTGTACCTGGACTGCCAGATTTACCGGGGCAGACATGAGGAGCTGAGCTGAACGTGCTCTGGGCCAAGCGGCAGGAAATCTCTGCCTCAGAATAGAGATGTAGCCACCACCCTCCCGCTCCCCAACCAGTCCCTGCCTTCTCCTCTGCAAGACATAGTAATGCCTGCTGTGAGGCTGAGCTAACACCACCGAGCTGCTGGCTTCGAGCAGCGCTTTGTGCTCCGGCAGGAAGGGCTGCGGGGGGCGGGCTGCGGGGGGCAGGCAGCGTCGCCCACCCCGGAGAGGGAAGGAGGGACAGAGGGACGCGGGGCTGGCAGCAGCGGGTTCGGCCGAGAGCCAGGGCTCCGGCCAGGGCTCCGGGGCTGCGGTTCGGTGTTGCCACCTGGTGGCACAGTCAGAGAGCAGAGGAGGTTTGTTCTATAGTGATTTAGAAGCACAGAATCGATTCGGTTGGAAAAGATCTTCAAGATAATCGCGTCCAACCGAGGCTGGTGCTAAACTATGTCCCTCACCACCCTATCTCTGCCTCTGAAACTCATCCAGGGACTGGGCTTCAACCACCGTGCTGGGAAGCCTGTTCCAGTGGTTGAGAGCCCTTTCAGCAAAGAAGTTTCTTTTGCTCTCCAACCTAAACCTCCCCTGGAGCAACTTGAGGCCATTTCCTCTTGTTCTATCACCCACTATTAGGGAGAAAAGACCAATCCCCACCTCACTCCAGCCTCCTTCCAGGGTGTTCTGAAGAGCAATGAGGTCTCCCCTCAGCCTCCTTTTCTCCAGAATAAACAACCCCAGTTCCCTCAGCTACACTTCACAAGACCTGTTCTCCAGACCCTTCACCAGCTTAATTGCTGGACTCTGTGAAAAGCAGGGTGGAAAGCCCTGAACTGCTGTAGGCTGAGGAAGTCTCCGGATTCACACAACAGCAGCAGGCTCTTGTCCCCATCTCAAACACTAATTATATGTCACATATCCCTGGGACTGGAGGACACCTCACAAGAGATCATTCCATCCCACCCCACCCATCCCTGTGCTGCCTCTCTGACAGCTGTCACAAGTTTCTCAAGACCTACAGACTGCTGTCAGTCTGGGTGGGTGTGGTGGGTTGAGATTACCCCCCCCCCCCCCCCCAAAAAAAAAAAATTTACCAGATCATCTCAGGAGCAAATGAAACAATATATTTACGGCAAGATAAATTTACAAGCATGTAACACAATGCATAGGTACAGAAATGTATTTACAAATATTTTCGGTTATCTTCGATTTAGAAATAACACAAAAATTCCCCCCGGATGAAGGCCAGGAGGGGCTAATAGCACCCCTCTACTCCTCACCTCAGTAAGAAAAACTGAGAAGATGACAACTGTTATTACTCAAGCAAGGTTAGTGCAGAAATCAGTGTGGAGGAGTTAAGGAGCAGGTGATGGAAGGAGGCAGAAAGGTGAGGACGAAGAGAGAAATGGTTTATATAGGAGATGATATACTAGTCCAGCAAGTGAATGAAATTATATAGATTTATCTTATTGCTCTTCTTCTGCACCCAATACAATTCTTTATTTAAAATTTCGAATGAAACTCGAGTGTTAACTCTATAACTGCCACAGTGGGTTTAGTAATTCACATAGAAAAAAAAAAAAAAGGTCCATGCCTGAACCAACCACAACACAACTCTGTCTTGAAGAGTTTCATAAGCCAGAGCAGGCAAGATGGAGAGCAAGAGCTTGCAAGGTCCTTCCACAGCATGATAGAATGGACTGGTTTGGAAGGGACCCCCAGAGGTCATCTACTGTTGCAGTGAGCAGGGACATCCTTCACTAGATATCAGGTTGCTCAGAGCCTGAATAGTCAACCTGAATATTGCCAGGGATGGGGCATTAACTACCTCTCTGGGCAACCTGTTCCAGCGTTTCACCACCCTCATGGTGAAGCACTTGTTCCTAACATCCAATCTAAATCTCCTCTGCTCCAATTTCAAGGCATTGCCCCTCATCCTGTACTTAGAGCCTTTGTAAACAGTCCCTCTTGTAGGCCCCCTGCAGCTCCTGGAAGGCTGCCATTAGGTCTCCCCGGAGTCGTCCCCAGCTCCCTCAGCCTGTCCTGGTAGCAGAGGTGTTCGAGCCCTCTGATCGTTTCTGTGGCTCTTTATCAGGTCCTTGTCCTTCCTGTCCACGGAAGGGTACAGAGCAGGCCACAAAGGCGATCAGAGGGCTGGAGAACTGCTCTATGGGGACAGGGTGCAGGAGCTGGGGCTGATCAGCCTGGAGTAAAGAAGGCTCTGGGGAGACCTCGGAGGGTGCACCTGAAATGGGCCACAGGAGAGCTAGGAAGGGACTTTTTACAAGGGCTTGTAGTGACAGAGGGACAATGGTTTCGAGATGAGGAAGGTAGATTTAGACTGGAGATTAGGAAGAAATTCTTTAGTGTGAGGGTGGTGAGCCAGTGGCACAGGTTGCCCAGAAGGCTGTGGATGCCCCGTCCCTGGAGGTGTTCACGGGCAGGTTAGATGAGTTAGATGAGCAGCCTGGTCTAGTGAAAGGTCCTCCCTTGCAGGGGCCCCCAGGCTGGGCAGTCCTCCCTGGCCGCGGTCCGGGACTCCTGGTCCCAGCGGCCCCCGCGCCCCCTCCCGCGGCCCGCCGGGCGCTGCAGTCCTGGGGGCCGTGCCGTGGCCTGCCGGCCTCNCGCCCCGCCCCGCTCCGCTCTTGCGCCCGGCCCGGCCCCGGCCCCGGCCTAGCCCTGCCCATCCTGATCCCGGCGACCCGTTCCTCTCCCCGACCCCTCCTCAACCCTTTCCCCGCCGCCTCGACTGCGCTCGGGGTCCAAGGGCAGTCTGGAGCCTCAGCGGGGTGGCGGCGGCTCCGTGTGCCAGGGCCGGGCATGGCACCGCGCCGCCTTTCGCGTGGGGTCCGCTGGCCGTAGGTGCGGTGGGTGCCCGGGTAGGTGCGGTGGCGAAGGCCCTGGGGGCTCTGCGGGGCGCTTATCCTCAATAGAGGAGCACTGTGCTCTTGGGGGGGGGTGCTCTGAGGAGGCCGTGAAGGGTCGGGGAGCCCTGCTTGGTGGGGGTGCGCTGAGGGTCTGGGAGGAAGGGGGGGCCCTGAAGTGTGAGGTTGGGGTGGGAGGTTCCTGAGTGCGGAGAGGGAGGTGTGAGGGGACCAGGGGCAACACCATGGCGGGAAAACAGAGGGGCTGAGGGTGCCGCGCCGGGGTGCACTGGGTTACGGGGTCCTGGAGAGGGCTGGGCCGTGCCGATGGTAGCCTGAGGGAACTGAACTGGGCTGCCCTGGAGGAGCCCTGCTAGGCTGGGGCTTTTGTGGGCTGAGGGGCTGTGCTAGGCTGGGGCTTTTGTGGGCTGAGGGGCTGTGCTAGGCTGGGGCTTTTGTGGGCTGAGGGTCTGTGCTAGGCTGGGGCTTCTGTGGGCTGAGGGGCCCAGACATGGTGTAGGGTTGGGCTTTCCTGAGGAGAAAGAGATGCACGGGGGACCTGAGCTGAGTGGATGTGCTGAGGAGAATGGGAAGGAAAGGGTACCACTAACGAGAGGATTATTGGGGAGCAGTAGGAGGAGGAGTGTCAGAGAGCAATGCTGTGAGCTGTGCTGGGGATAGTGCTGGAGGGGCAATTGTGGAGTATCCTGAGGTGATGGTGGGTGGGGAAAATGGTTTTTGAGGGTTCGTCAGTGCTTATCGTTAAAGTGAGGTTCTTTGGTGCCTCTGGAAGGCATGTCTGTAAAGAACTAAGAAGTGGGGTTTGCAAGGAATACTTGGAATGGTCTGGTAGGTTCAAGGAGAGCTGCAAATAGAGGAGAGAAAAGATGCAGGTAGCTTTTCTGGGGAGTGAGGCAGGCTCTGAGCTAGAACTGTTGTGTTGCTGCTTGTCACAGCTGACCAGTGGATGAGAAGGCATCTCTTTCCTTCTGTGCTGCGAAGTCTCAGCCCTCTCTGATTTTGCAGAAGCGAATGTCTGACTATCCTGTAGGCATGGCTCATTTGAGAGAATTTGCCAGCCAGGTAAGTGATAACTGAAAACTTGTTTTAAACTCTTGTAGAAATGAGTTTAAAACAAATCACTTTTTGCCACTCCTTATCTCTCTCATACATGTCTCAGCTTACTCCTCTTGGCAGACTGATTTGTATCTTATCCTGTGGTGGTGTTGGGCTGGCAGTGTTAGGTTGCCAGGCATCTAGGAAAGGAATTCTTTGCCTGGTATGGTGTCTTTCTCAAGGTTGACTTGGCTCTTCTAAGGGAGGCAGGAATTGTTGTTTCTTTGAGTATTTGGTGGAGGGCAAGTCTAGAAATGGGAGCAGAAAAGCTGAGTGTGGGTTGTGCCAGACACACCTTAGTGAAGCGGTTCTTCTTGCCTGAGAAAATTTGTGATGTAATCTTAGTGTGTAAGGTATTGGATGTTGAACTTTCCAGAGAGAAATGCCAGCCTCAGTGTATGTGGTGAAGTCCTGATGTTATCATGACATTTCCAGGAGAGGAATGTGGAAGGATGATGTCATGACTGATGACTGAAAGCTAAACCACGTTAGTAGTGTTGGCCTGAATCTTCCTTCTTCTGAATTTGGTTGTGGGGCATGTTTAATTATTGGCAGATGTCAATACTTAATGTAGGTTGTGTTAAACCATGTTGTCTGAGAATTTTTCAGCATTTTTCTATTCTGCTCCTGGCTGTAGAACTAGAACACAAAGCTTTGGTGCTTTGAGGTGATGCTTTCTCCTAGCCTTTTCAATTTAACATAGATTTGCAGTGCACCTTAGTTTGCATGCTGTCTTTCATAGAAACTGTTTTCCTAAAGTGTGTATGGAATTAGATGCAAATATGTGCCTGAGTGAGTCGTAGTACAGAGAGAGAAATGAAAAGAGTAGGAGAAGGTGCTGTCTGGTTAGGGCTGAGAGCTGAGTTCTGTAGCTGCAGAGGGTTGCTTTGAAGCTTTTTAGTGCACAACATTCACTGATGAAGTTCATCAGGGTTCCATTGGTCTCACCTCTAAATTGATTATGCAAATGTAAGGCATTCTCAGATTTTGTCATCCCATGACTCTCTGTCTGGTCTTGGAACGGGAAAGCAGCCCGTGTCTTCCATTCCTCAGGGCTCTTCAGGAATCTTTGATGGGACCTTTCAAGATACAACTGAGGATTACTGGACCAGCAGTAGGAATCGGTCTGAGGTTCTGTTCACCAGAGTTTAGCAAGAGGTGGGAAATAGTGTTAATTATAATTGAGAGCCCAGGACATGGGTTGGGATGTCAGAGGCTTGACTCGTCTTTGATTCCTAGTTCTGTTGCTGATGTAGAGGGTTACCTCGGGCAAATCCCCTCTGTGCCTCCATTTCCTGCCTTAGTTAGCTGTCTCGCTGCCTTTTCTTGGCCACCCGTTACTGTATAGGCACAGCACAGTGGGCTTCTGGTCTTTGTTGGGACCTCTGTCTGCTAGGTGACGTGTTTGTATTGCTGTGCGTGAAACTCTGGTCTGAGCTCTGTTTCTAGAAGCTGTTGAAGCAAAAGAATGCTCTCTGTGGAGCAAGGTGGGAATCAAAAATGTGTGTGCTTGAAAGTGTTGAACACAAACTTGCTCTTGCTCATCAGCTCCAAGACTATGCTCCGGAAGTTAAAGGCTGTTTCAGGTTTAGTAGTTGAAATGAGGGATGCACAATTTTTGTGTAGCCAGGGAGGCTTTCAGATGTTTCCGATGCAAATCTGATTTCTGCGAAGACAGCATAGTGCCTGCTGCAGGAATATGCTCACAGTTGGTGGGCCAGAGGTTAGTGTGTAACATGCAGTGTGGATAAATGCTGGATGGGAAGATGGGGAGGAGAGAAGGCAATGAGGGGAAAAAAAGATCAGTAGCTGAGGTCTGTTAAAACAATATTCCTCCCCTACTGTTTGGCAGAGGAAAATTGCATTTATTTGGCTGAGTGGAAAGTCAGAAGTAACAGTAAATGCTGCTGTAGTTTCATACAAACCTTTGGAGGCTTCTAAGCTCACTGTCAGCTTCAGCTCTTAAAAGCACCATGGCCTTGACAATCTTCTTCTGTTACAGGCATCTCCCTTACAGAACAGGTATTCTGATCCTGATGTGCCCAAACCAAGGCACCTTCTCTTCCAAAAGGATTTGAGCACATCTGTTTTAGGCAGAGCATGCAGGAAAATGTGACTTTTGAGAGTGAGATTCGGCCAGATACAGCTCAGAGAGAAGAACTTGAGCTGGTTCAAGGGGTAATTGTTTCTGTTCTCAATATGTAGCTTATATTTCCAGGTAGTAGCTTTGAAATGACGCTAAGTCCTTCTCAGAGGCTGTGGATATAATGTCTTTGCAGCTGGAGCTGGCAGAGATGCTGAACCCATTCTTTCCCCATGAAGCAGCTGATGTCACCACCAGGCTTGTCTCATACCACACTGCAGTTCTTAATTCCTGATGTCTGCAGTAAGTTGCTCTGTTTTAAAACATGGCATCATCAGTCACGATGGCAAATAGCCCCACACCTGTCATGACAAAGCATCTTTCTTTCCTGTGCAGTGAGATTAGATCCTAGAGGGCAGAAGTGAAGCACATTACTAGTAGATTGTCCTCATCAGTCTTATGCTTCCCACCCCTTCCTGCTTGTACAACCAAGATAGTGCTTTGTCTGCTCTCCCCCAAAAGCCTGCTCAGCCCTCACTGAGCCATCTCTAGTGTCTGACTTCCTTCAGTGGGGAGAAAAAGCATGAGGCTTTTTGCTCCAGAAAAGGTTTATCAATGTAGCTGAACACAAGGAGCAGCAACCAGTCAGCAATTCAGACTCTGGCCTGGAGCTCTGTTTTGTAGCCCCGTGGGATTCCATGAATATGGAAGAAAATTGAGACATCCCAAGCCAATGAACAGGTTCTACAAGCTTCTTTGGGTTATCTATGTTCATTTATGCAAATGTGAAGCACTTCATCCTGATTCTGTTAACTTCCAACCAGCGAAGTTTTTCAGGTGTATTCGAAGCTGTGCAATTCCAGATCAGGGGTTTGCAGCCAGGGTGATTCTCTGACAAAACCGGCACTGAGATCAGTTTAGTTTTAGAAATGGGACAGCTCATGTTTGTTGCACCCTCGCTGCAGTGCTCTGCAGGTGCCATTGTGTTGGTTGGTGTAGGGGAGAGTGGGGTTACACTGAATTTGTTTTTCTCTTTCGCCCCCTCCCAGTTCAAGCCCCTGAAGTGTGGCAGTGTGCTTCTCCTCTGACAGAGCTGCTCTCGCATAGCTCACCATGCCTGCCACAACTGCACTTGTTCTGCTGTCTGGTGGTTGCTGAGGCATTTATGGCCATCCATCTAAACATTTGCCTACTGGCCCCAATGCGGCAACTCAGAAAGGATCTTATTTAATGGACAAGAGCTTTTGAGCAGTTGTCCTGCAGACTAGCATAACTTTATCTTGAATTGTCTTAGGATTTAAAAATTGCATCCACAAAAATGCCACCTGGCAATGTCTTCTGTAGTGTCCACAATGGTATTTCACAAGGTGTTCCACTGGGCTGGCGTTGACCTGCTTGAATGGAGAATGGGCCTGTTTCTTCTCCAGAAAGTGAAGAAATTAGTTAGCAGACTCTGGTCCTGTAGCAGTTCTTCAGGAGGCTGCAACCACAGCTGAAATCACCCTTTGCCACTTTGAACCATACTTGCTTGCTAGGTTCTGGCTGTTGCTGGTATGACTTGTGTGATTTTTGCATCTCTTGTCAAGAGATGCACACCATCAGGCCCTCTGTAGAGTCCTACCAAGTCCTGTTACCTAAGAGCTCTGAAGCATTTTCAGATCAGTTTTGAAGTAACAGGTAGTGGGAAGGTAAATCCAGTACCTGCAAACAAAGCTTCTTGTTCCATCCTGATATAGTGGGCCTGTCTCTTCTGCCTGTCAGAGTTGGATAGTTTTCCTGAGGCCCTTGGGCTTTTCCGGAGGGTTTGCCTACTTCACCACCCCTACCTGCACTGCTTTTTTCCACAAGAAACGAAGTATGGAAGTTTGTTTACAAAGGTGTTTGTGATTGCAAATCCCAATACATGAACTGGTGGCTGTCACAGAAGCAAGTGCCCTTATGTTAGATGTCCTGTACTTCAAGATTCAGTCCCAACCCTCTGAGGTGCTGTGCCAGACTGACAAAGGGGAGCAGGAACTTACACCTTGACGGTTTTTTTCCTCTTGGAAAAAGTACTTGCATGAGAGAGGAGATAGATTTCCTTGAAGAATTGTTTTCCTGCATGATTCATGTTGATAGTGTTTCCTTGAACAGCTGAGCCAGGTGCTTCTAGGAGATGGTCCTCTTTCTGTTCCTTCTACCTGATGCATGGGAGCGGCTGATGTGGTGACTGGCATTTTTGTAGTGCAGTACGTGACTGTGACCTCTAGGCCATCTTGCTGCCACTTCCTATAAGTTGGTCAAAAGATGGAAAATGCTTCTGACCTCTGGTGAGCCTGGACTAGCCAGACTGTTCTCCCTGTGCTGCAGTAGTCATCCTCACGTCGTCTCCTGGCATTTCTCAAGTTCAAATCATCTTTCTTTCCCTGCCTCCTTCTTTCCGACCACTGTTATGTAATCCCAGTTTCTTTCAGAGAATCATTAAGGTTGGAAAACACCTCTAAGATCATTTGAGTCCAGCCATAACCCAACTAAGATGACCACTAAATTATACCCTGAAGCACGACACCTGTGCTCTTCTTGAGCACTTCCAGAGATGGTGACTCTAGCACCTCCCTGGGCAGCCTGTTCCAATGCCTGACCACTCTTGCAGGAAATATTTTTTTTTCTGATAGCCAACCTAGACCTCCCCTGGCACAACTTAAGACCATTTCCTCTCATCCTATTGCTAGTTACCTGAGAGAAGAGACCAACAGTGGCTTCATCCCAGCCTTCTTTCAGAGAGCTGTAAAGAGCAGTAAGGTCTCCCCTCAGCTTCCTCTTCTCCAGACTAAACAATCCCAATTCCTTGAGCTTCTCCTCACAAGACCTGTTCTCCAGACCCTTCACCAGCTTTGTTGCTCTTTGGATACCCTCCAGGACCTCAGTATCTTTCTTGTACTTCCTGCACATCCCCTCCAGTCTGTTTCCAGTGCATTTTTTTTCAGAGTACAGCCTGCTTGGGTGTTGCCATCTGATGAACAAGGATGTTTGATTATCTTTCTTTGTCCAGGCCTGGAATGCCTGTAGAGATCCTGCACGGTGAGCTGGCAGCAAAGCTCCTTCTGGGCCTGGCTCACTCCATGTAGTGATGCACTGGGCACAAAAGGCAAACAACTTGTAATGACTAGCTGGCTTAATCATTAAGCAGTGCCTAGGGCTGCTCTCAGCAGTGGCTTGCTGCTAGAACCTGGTGTTGGATGGAAAAATGGAGCTGCCCTGGTCAGAGATAAAATCTCTGCCACCTCAAGGCCCTTGCTAGGGAGTGGTCCTTCTGGGTGACATGTTGGAGGTGAGAATGAGGAGTTCTGGGTGTGGAAAACTCACTGTAATGGCTTGGCTCCTTCCTGGAAGCCAGACCATATTTTCCAGATGTTTTTTTTTTTATTTGGACTTGTGGGGTTTTTTTAACAGCAGGAAAACTAATTACAGAGAGCCTTTTATTAGCATGAAGAAGAGCAGGACTTCCTGCTCAGAAAATTATTCTAATTTCTACCCTCTGTCATCCATATTCGTGTTAAAAAAGAGTTAACTTTGAAGCTGCTGTTAAAGGGTCAGTATTTCTTAGGTGGCCCTGTCAGTAGCTTCCCTTGATGTGCTTATCCAAGGAGGGAAATGCTGTTTGCTCCTTCATCCAGGCATACCAGCCAGAGGAGAGGCTGTTCCAGAAAAGCAGGTCTGCAATGGAGTACTCGTCCATTCAGCTATCTTGTCTCTTTTGGGATAGGTAGTGTCTGGCCTCCTTGCTGCTCACCTTCCAGAAGATATGAGACTCCCTCTGAGAAGAGCTGGGCTGGTTGTTGCCTGGAAATCAGGCTGCAGCAGAGAACGTCTAATGTCAGCTGGCATTTGCATTATTGGAGTATCTCACCCTCCGTACAAGCTGGGAAGGTTATAAATCTCAGAAATCATTTGGATCTTTGAGTTCAGGAAAACAGTGTGAGGAAACATCATTGTGATCTTACTATGGCCTCTTGCTTGTGCCCATTTTCTCACCTGGATCTTCAAAAGAATATTTGTTCTGGTACTCCTTGGCAGCTGGTGTTTTTGTTCCACTGTGGACAAGTGCTTTCTCTGCTTTGGCACCAGCATAGTGCCTGCTGTCGAGCAGTCCTGTCCCAAAGAAGCTGACACTTTCTACAGAGATACTTGCTGACATTCTCCTCCTGGGCTTCTCTCCTCTTCTCTCACTACAGCCTGCAGGGTTTCTTCAGTTCGGAAACCTTAAAGTTTTTTTCAGCGTTTCTCACCTTGGGTATGTTCTGTATTAAATTTCTCACCACGTGGAGACCTCTTAGGATATGTGAGTTTCAGGTACATTAAACCCCACAGTAGCTGCAGGGGTAGGGAGATAAGCTGTGCCAGTATGTACAGTGCTCTGCAGGCTGCCCTGAAGCTTCATAGGCTTTTCCCATCTCTCCTTCCTGGTTTAGCACTCCAGGGTGGATCCTGAGGAGCTGTTCACCAAGCTGGAGCGGATCGGCAAAGGATCCTTTGGTGAAGTGTACAAAGGGATTGACAACCGCACCAAAGAGGTGGTTGCTATCAAGATCATTGATCTGGAGGAGGCTGAGGATGAGATTGAGGACATTCAGCAGGAGATTACAGTGCTCAGCCAGTGTGATAGTCCTTACATCACCCGGTACTATGGCTCCTACTTGAAGGTAAGATAAAACCAAGGCAATTCTTCTGCCAGCAGTTTGGGGGTGGGGTGGGCTTTGCTGTGGATGCTGCAGCTGGTGGTGACATGAGCACTGAAAAGTGTCCATTCTGTGAATGTCAGTGTGGCAGCAGGAATAGCAGTGGCACTGCTCACTGCATTCATTTGGTTTTTGTAGAAGGCTGTGCTTTAAGATCCCTGCAAAACACATGAAAATGTGGAGTACAGTGTGGCACTAAGAGCAGAGCGCTTCACTGGAGATTAAATCTGTTGAAGAGGCAGACCTCTCCCCAGACTGAGTCCTTTTAAAAGGAAGTTTGTGGAATACTTTGCCAAAATACCAGTTTTAGGATAGTACCACTGAGGCCTTTATCCCCCTGGAAAGGAGTTTTCAAACTGTACTTTGTGATCTTGTCATAATTTCATCCAAAATGATGAAAAGAAGAGAAATGGAGTTTTTAGAGGAGTGCTGATACTGCTTCCATTGAGAATAGTATTAGGGATCCCCAGTGGAAGCTATTAGTAGTGATGACCAGAAATGGCCCCTGTGTGCTGGCTGCTGGAGGTGTAATGTAGCACTGGATCTGTAGCAAACACTTCTTAGGCTCTTGGATTCCAGTTATTCACTAAATATTTCTCAAAGGCTTTAATGCATTTTCTCAGCTGTTTTCTGAGAATACCAAGCAAGCTTTAGTTTCATGGATGTGCTGCTTACCTTCTACCAGGACCCTGTGAACCTTAGTCTGGAGATCTTGTTTCTAAGCATTTTGCTAATCGTACCCTTCAAGCTAGAAGTCTCATTAATGAGCTCAAAGGCTGCAAAGCTCCCTTGTCACTGTCAGGAGTGAGATGTGCTAGATTTGTTCAATGGCTCCAACCCTACCTAGACTGCACTTATCCCCGTGGGCTGTGCAGTCTGGTGCCTGGAAGGGCACTAGGCTCTCTCAGACAGAACTGCAGACCAAGGGAAAGAAATGTACTGGTGGCAGGTACACCTTGGTGAGGCTGTGGCAGCAGGAGAGGAGGAATCCTAGAATCATAGGGTGGTTTTGTTTGGAAAAGACCTCTAAGATCATTGAGTCCCACTGTCAGCTCAACACCACCATGGCCATTAAACCATATCCCATAGTGCCAGGTCCACATGTTTCCTCCTTTCGGGGAGTTGTAGAGAGAGCTGGGAGCTTCTCCCATGAGCCTCTGAGAGCTGTGGTGTGTAGCATCTCTTGGGTTGTGTACAGGTCTACTTCTGTGTCTTGCTGCCCCTGGGCTGTTTTGTGTTTCTGGTTGCTGTTATTACTGTCTTTGCTCTCCGTTTGTGCTCTGGCTTGCAGGGCACTAAGCTGTGGATAATCATGGAGTACCTAGGAGGAGGTTCAGCCCTGGATTTGGTAAGTACATAGTAAGCTCTGGACAACCACAGACACTGTCTGGAGCCTTGGTTTGTGACATGTCCATAAGGCAGACACTCACTTGGCACATACCATATTTTTGACAGCCTTGTGCCTGAAGCACAGGCAGGGCAGGCCAGACATGCTGGTTATGCATATCCCAGGACAAAGGAGATGTTTGCCCAGAGCTCAGCTGTCAAAGCACTGTTCTCCAGCATGCTCTGCTGCGGAACAATGGGAAGAGCCTGTGAACTGAAACAGGACAGCAGCCAGTTGGTTTTGAGCAGTGGGAATCCATACTTCACCTAACAACAGTTTGTGGGATTGTTCAGTGCTTGCATGGCATCCTGACAACAGGGACCTGGTCTGTGAGCAGGATTCCCAGGTATTTGATAATACAAATGGCATTTCAGAACTTACTCCAGATGGCAAGGGAATATGGATGCTGAATAAACCCCTGGGCAAAACTCTGCTGTGCTGTATTCTGTCACAGGACTTTTCCTTTCTCCTGAGGACAGTGAAGCCTGTTTTTCCAGAGAGGTAACTAAGGTCATGTAATAAAAACTGCTGAGCCTGCACTAACTTGGAGGAAGGATGCAGTGGGGAGGCTGTCATCACCAGGAGTCATCTTAGTGTCAGAACCCAAATTATTGCACTGAAAAGGCAGAGAACTGATGGAGAGGAGAAGAACTTTGATACAATACTCTTCAGCCAGAGAGTAGAAGCTGTCTCTGGGCTGTGGAGGTGGCTGTTATTCATGGAATTATAGAAGGGCTTGGGTTGGAAGGGACTTTAAAGATCATCTAGTTTCAACCTCCCTGCCATAGGCATGGACATCTGCTGCTAGACCAAGTTGCTGAAGACCTCATCCAACCTGGCCTTGAACACCTTCAGGGAGGGGGCATCCGTCATCTCCCTGGGCAACCTGTTCCAGTGGCTCACCACCCTCACTGTAAAGAATTTCATCCTAATCTCCCAGCTTCAATCCATTCCTCCTCCTCCTGTCATTACAAATTCTTTTAAAAAGTTCTTTCTTGGCTTTCTTGTGGTCCCCTTTGGTACCGGATTCTTGCATGCTAGCAGAGAGACTTGGACAAGAGAATCTCTTAAGGTGTTCACCAGAGTATTTCCAGGCCAAAGCAAGAGATGAGTATCCTACTGTTATCTAGGAAGCCTTTAGCAAACCAACAGAAAATCTCCCAAAGATTTTCCATTGACTGTTTCTAGAAGCAAAGTCCAGGTGTGCAGCTTTCTGCTGAGCATGACCTGCTTGGCCAAGCTCCCAAGTAATAAACTGAGAGCCTGGAAAACCCAAAGCATCAGCTGCCCTCCTTTAAGTCATCTTTCTGCTTTTTATCAGCTGAAGCCAGGACCCTTGGAGGAGACTTACATAGCTACTATCCTGAGGGAAATCCTAAAGGGTTTGGACTATCTGCACTCTGAGAGGAAAATCCACAGGGATATCAAAGGTAAGGATGGAGAGCTCAGTTTTTCTTGTGAGGAATGTTACTACATAAGGTACAGCAGCAATTTGAGAGGTTTCCAAGACTATTTCCTGTTGGATTGCTTATTTCAGAACCTGATGTTTGTAATTTTATTGCAACTCATGCTTTTTGTGTCTCTGGGGTTTACAGTAATAGTGTAAGACCTGTAGCTGTAGTTTGGACAGGCAGAGGGCTGAAGCAAAAGGGACTCAGTGAAAGGCATGCTCAGATATTAGCTGACTCTCAGTCCCTCTCACACAAGCTGAGCAATGTCAGTGTCTTAAGCTGAATGAGAAGCAGTACAAGAGCAGGACTTGTGAGCTCTTTGGAAGGATCTGCTCTTTACCCTATTGGGCTTTCAGGAGGGCAAAGAAGGATGCCTCAGGAGTTCCATTCTCAGTATTCAGTTCTATGTGGGCTGGAGATGATTCAGAAACCAGTGGACTTAATGCCTTTTTTTTTGTTTGTTTGTTTTTGTGTGTGTGAACAGCTGCCAACGTGCTACTTTCAGAACAAGGAGATGTGAAACTGGCTGACTTTGGAGTGGCTGGACAGTTGACAGACACACAGATCAAGCGGAACACTTTTGTTGGGACTCCTTTCTGGATGGCACCAGAGGTCATCAAGCAGTCTGCTTATGACTTCAAGGTCAGCTGGCAGCAGGAGGATTGCTTCTTGGTGCTGCTCCAGATGAGATGATGCAAGGGTGAATGATGGGAATTGGAAGTGCTGCTTGTTGCAAGAATGGTGCTATCCTGTTTTGGCTCAGTATCTGCTGGAGAAGTTTCCCTGTTGGCCATGAAGCAAGATCTGATTCTATGTGATCAGCATGCTGGCAGTGCTGAAGGTGCCTGCTTCCGTCATGCAGAATTGGTGCTTGCTCTGCCCTGCTGACACTGTTCTTGCTCTTCTTTCAGGCAGACATCTGGTCCCTTGGAATTACAGCCATTGAACTAGCAAAGGGAGAGCCTCCAAATTCTGATTTGCATCCTATGAGGGTTCTCTTCCTGATCCCCAAAAATAACCCTCCAACACTTGAGGGTCACCACAGCAAGCCCTTCAAGGAATTTGTGGAAGCCTGCCTCAATAAGGATCCTAGATTTGTGAGTATCGCTGCCCACCTGTCAATTTAGGCAGTGGATTGCAGAAGGCAAAGGTTTATTTAGCAGAAAGACCTTTTGGTGCAAAGCTTCTGCAGAAAAAAGAAGTCCTGAGCTTGCAGAATCAATGGGCAAGCCCAACGAGGATTGAAGTCAGAGCACTTGCATGTTTAGAGTACAGAGATCATAGAATTGTTTGGGTTGGAAAAGACCTCTGAGATCATGGAGCCCAACTATTGACCTAATACCACAATGGCCCAAAGTGCCATGTCCACGCTTTTTTCTTGAATACCTCTAGGGACATTGACTCCACCAGCTACCTGGGCAGTCTGTTCCAATTCCTAACCAGGCCTGCAGGAAATAATTTTTCCTACTCTCCAGCCTAAACCTCCCCTGGCACAATTTCAGGCCATTTCCTCTTGTTCTATAACTTCTTGTTAGGGAGAAGAGACCAAGCCCCACCTGGCTCCGGAATCCCTTCAGGGAGTTGTAGAGAGCAATGAGGTCTCCCCTCAGCCTCCTCTTCTCCAGACTAACCAACCCCAGTTCCCTCAGCTGCTCCTCACCAGACTGTGTTCTCCAGACCCTTTGTTGCCCTTCTCTGGACCTGCTCCAGCACACCCCAATGTCCTTCTTGGAGTAGGGGGCAGAAAACTGAGGCCTGTGTTGGTTAGGTGTAATGTGCTTTTCTTCTTTGCTCCAGAGGCCAACTGCTAAGGAGTTGCTAAAGCACAAGTTCATCACACGCTACACCAAGAAAACCTCTTTCCTCATGGAGCTGATTGATCGATTCAAGCGCTGGAAGTCTGAGGGCCATGGAGAGGATTCCAGTTCTGGTGATTCTGATATGTACGTGGATGTTCTGCACGGAGAGGTGCCATAGGGGAGCCTGCTGCAAACAGCCCAGCCTCCCACCTGGGCTGGAAATCTTAGGCTAGCTCAGGGACACCCATGAGCATCAGCTTGTGGGAGCAGGTGTCTGCTGCCTGAAGAAATGGGTGTTACCTCCTGTTTGGTGGGATTGGGTTCCAGTCTTAGGCTGAGGAGCCTCTCTGCTGAGTGTAAGGGGTCAGAATCACTAAGTCTGTACCTCATCAGTAAGACAAGGCTCTGCTGCCTCTGTTTCATGCACCTTCAGTTAAATACAGGAGTTGCAGGCTTCTAAGGGTTGTTCAATCTGGAGAAGAGGAGGCTGAGGGCAGACCTCATTGCACTCTAGAGCACCCCTGAAGGGAGGCTGGAGTGAGAAGGGGTCCAGTCTCTTCTCCTTGGTGGCAAGCAACAGTATTAGTGGAGATGAATGCAACCTGTGCTAGGAGAGGTTTAGGCTGGATATTACAAAATATTTCTTCACTGTAAAGGTTATCAAATATTGGAATGGTCTGCCCAGGACAGTGGTGGAATCACCATCTCTGGAGGTCTTCAAGCAATTTGTGGACCTGGCACTTAGGGACATGGTTTAGCGTTGACTCTTCAGTGCTGTGTCAAAGGTTGGACTGGGTGATCTTGGAGGTCTCCTCCAACCAGATACATTCTGTGATTTGGAAACATAATGTAATACTTGTTTCAGATCTCTGGTGCTGTATGTGGGCTGCAGAGGCTGGAGTGGTTTCTCTTCAGGATTTTGTTCTGGGCTAGGAAGATGGCCTGGAGCCCTCTGGTGATAGGACAATCAGGGCAGGGAGAGCTTGTGACTATGGGAATACATGGCTAGACCGCCAAGTGCATGGAGATGAGGCTTGTCTTGATCTCTCCCTTTTCATTTGCAGTGATGGAGACACAGAGGATGGAGACCAGGGTCCAATCTGGACATTCCCACCAACTATTCGCCCCAACTCCCTGAGCAAGCTGCACAAAGGAATGGCTCTTCATGGTTCTCAGAAGGTCCGTCTGCTCTTTCAGAAGTGGGCTGAACTAACACAAGCTTTTGAGGGTCTTGGGGAAGCTACCAGTACTCATCTTCTGCCTAAAACTTACTTTAGTCTGGTATCAAGGCCTAGTGCCCCGGAGCTGCCTCTTCCACATTGTCAGGGTACTTGAGCCTAGTGAGGAAGTGCTGTGAATTCAGCACTTAGTAGTGCTGAGTTAGTAGTTTATGTGTCCTGGGAGTCTTTGCCTGTGCTTATAACTTCTTTTTATGTTGCTTTCCAGCCTACTGAGCCCATCAAGAGGCAACCACGGTCACAGTGTCTCTCCACACTTGTTCACCCTGTTTTTGGGGAGGTGAGTAGAAGTTTCTTGGTGTCTCTGGTGACTGGAGATGAAGAGAAGCCTGACATGGATAAGTAGATGGGAAGGATCTGGAGAAGGGAGAAGGTGCACTGAAGTACCTACTAGATACTAGTAGGTACTTCATAGTCTATGGGACTATGCAGCATGTGTGCCCCTGCTCAGAGGTCTGTACTGTATGGTAGGAAAGTGAGTATGTTCCTGGAGTGTGCTCTCCAATACATCTGTGTTCCTAGAAGCACAGCATTACTGTGCTGTCTTCTAGTGAGGACAAGGTAGAGAAGTACCTCTTTCTGGTTGAATCTTAGGCTTGCCAAGGTCTAGTCAGCTCTGAACTCTGATGTCATAGACTCATAGAACCCTCGAGGTTGGAGGAGACTTTTAAGGTCAACTCCAGCCACTCACCTAGAGCTCACAGTCCCACCTCTTCTGCTAAGCCACTGCCACTAAACCACATCCTTCAGCCCCACAACCATGTTGGCTTTTAAACACCTTCAGGGATAGGGACTCCAGCACCTCCCTGGGCAGCCTATTCCAGTGACTGAGAACCCTTTATACAAAAAAATGTTTCCTGATACCCAACCTCACTCTCCCCTGGTACAACTTGAGGCTATTTTCCTCTTGTCCTGTCACTTGTTGCATGTGAGAAGAGACCCTTGCACCAGTTCCAGGTAGGGAACAGCTTCTTCGACCTTGCCTTTCTTCTAGATTAGACTTCTCTGGTGGTCCCATCTAGCAAAATTGTGTGCAAGAAAGGTTCTGGACAATCTTTGAAATAACCTGGCTTTTGTGTGCACTCGAGTTTGAAAGCAAACATTTCTCCAAGGCTCCAAGTAGGAAATCCTCTCCACTGCTGGTTGGTTTATTTCAGCTCTAGTTTCCTACCAAGGGCAGACTTTTACCTCCTTACTGCTGCCTCATAGACCTGCTAGGTAGGGTTTGGAAAGCCCTTCTATGGGAAGAGGTGATGCTGTTGATACTCTTTTTATGTGCCTTGCCTGCATCTGTATTATTGGATGTTAATATTGAAAATAGCCCCTGATGGGTCATTAACCCAGCTGTGGGCAGCTGCACATCTGGAAGCCTGTTGAGGGCAGGCAGGAAAGATCCTGGAGCTCCAAGCAGTCAGTAAAGCCAGCCTATAAGGTTTTGTGCAGTACAGTTTTCTAATACCCTGCTGGCCTTTAGAAAGCTCTTCTGCAGTGGAAAGGACAGGATGGCACAGGCTGCACCCAGCATAGGCTGCTGGTTCGACTGCAAGTCAGTGGCTTGGCATCACAGGTTGATGCTAAACTTACCCAGTGGACAGAGCCGGTGTTTTACTTTGCTCCAAGGGTGCAGTCTTTGATCAGGTAGATGTCAAATCAAATCCTTGGCTTTAGCACCACTACTATTTTTGGCTTAAGGAATCTGTATCCGTGATGTGTAATTGAATTGCCCTCTATGCCCCTTGCCACTTCTGAAGGGGCAGAGGTATGCAGGAGTTGGTTCCCCAGCTGAGGCTTTGTATTGGTGAGCAATGACTCTGTTGAAGAGGCAGCATCTCTTTATGGCTGGGAACAGTTTGTTTCCAGGCTTTGGAGCACAGGGCTGGCTGGGCCTGGGAATTAGTGTTCAGGTTGTCCTGCTTTCTGGGCCGTGGAGGAAAGGTGAACTCCAATGACAGCAAGGGCTGATCCCAGACTTGCAGGCAAAGAGCTGTGAGGCTTATGTAAAGCTCTTTAATCGGCATAGCCTAATGGGAGTTTAATTGGACTGGACAGTGTTTAGCTGGCAGATATGCTTGTGCAACAAAAGGGTTTGGGTTTTCTTCAGCTGGCTGCATCATGATGTGCACTAGGGAAGGAAGCAGGGAGATGCTGCAGAGGGTGTGATGATGTTTTTTTCAGTGACAGATTCCTTCAGGCTTAGCATGCTGACCTGTCAGGAGTTCCTTAATGACAGAGGCTTAGCTGGTTCAAATTAGCACCTAGAACCAGCTGCAAGTAGACTTGTGGCTGGTGAGGCCTAGTTGTATAGGGCTAACCATGATAGATAGAAACTGAGGCTTTTCACAGAATCACAGAATGTTAGAAGTTGGAAGGGACCTTGAAAGATTGAGTCCAACCCACCTGCCAGAGCAGGATTGCCTGGGGCAGGTCACACAGGAACACATCGAGGCAGGTTTTGAATGTCTCCAGAGAAGGAGACTCACAACCTTTCTGGGCAGCGTGCTCCAGGGCTGTCACAGTAAAAAAGCTCCTATGCTCCAGCTCCTACTTGGTGCCTTTTGTCCTGTCACTGGACATTGCTGAGCAGAGCCTGGCTCCATCCTCCCACCACTGCCCTTCACATCTTTAGAAACATGGATGAAGCCATCTCTCAGGCTTCTTTGCTCCAGCTAAGAGCCCCAGCTCCCTCAGCCTGTCCTCATCAGGGAGATGTCCACTCTATCATCTTTGTGGCTCTGCACTGGACTCTTTCAAGCAGTTCCCTGAGTTCCTTGAATTGAGGAGCCCAGAATTGGCCACAGTATTCCAGATGTATCCTCACCAAGTCAGAGTAGAAGGGGAGGAGAAGCTCTCTCACCTAAGCACACCCTTCTAATACACTCCGGATGCCAATGATCTTCTTGGCCACTAAAGCATATTGCTGGCACATGGTCACCCATCTGTCCACCAGGTCCCCTGGGTCTCTTTCCTCTATGCTGCTCTCCAATAGGTCAGTTTTCACCTTTGTGAGATGCTGTACATGGAGGTCTTGGTGCATGGGCTTCATTCTGCTGTACCCCTGGGAAAAGCTGTGTTTTGGGGAGCAGTGTTGGAGCCAGATCTCTAGTGTGGCAGTATAGTCTTCCTCAGCCTTTCAGTCACTAGAAGCAATTCACATTTTTTTGTGGGCATTAAAAGTGGTGGTGACTACCTCCTGGTGTTAGGCTGTTTTCTGCCCTACCTGTCTGCAGGCCTTTGTGTGTGTCTGGGTGCTAAGCTGTCACTAGCAGCAAAGGTGACTGTCTTGGATCAGCTACAGCGGGAGTTTTTGGGTTTGGTAGTAATCTCTGTGGTTTTAGGGCTGTTGCCCCTTTTCTGATACTTAATTTAGGTGTATGTAAATGAAGGGCCTGTTTGCTAAGGACTTGATGTTGATATTGGTGCGGGGTGGAAAGTCTGAACTCCAGCCACTGGACTTGCAATATTCATGACCTACAGGAAGAGCCCAAGAAGGATGTGGGTTCCCTCCTGCAGCCTTGTGGAGTGATGCTGAAAGGGAAAAAGGCTTCACATCTGTACTGTGCTGCTGGCTGTACTTCCTGCAATATGATGAGGAACTCACACTGCTTCTGCTTCACTCTTCCAGCTTAAAGACAAGCACAAGCAAACTGGAGGCAATGTGGGAGCCATGGAGGAGCTAGAGAACGCCTTTAGCCTGGCTGAGGAGTCCTGCCCAGGCATCTCTGACAAACTGATAGCACACATGGTGGAGCGGGTACAAAGGTGAGTGTTCTCCAGAGGGTGAATTAGGGTGGAGCTGGCAGTGACCCACCTGTTGTCATACTCCATAGCTATGGCAGAGGTTAGTGCTGAGTAGTCAAGACATGCCAAAAGTGACTGCTGTGACACCTGACCTAATTGTCCCTAAGACATGTCTATAACTGCTTTCATTCAGTAGAAGCAGTTCTTGCTGCCTCAGGAGTCCGTCCTGACACTGCACAGGTCTCTGTAGCGTAGATGAATGTTGCAGGGCACAGAAGGATGCTGCTCTTCACCTTCATACAATCATTAAGGCTGGAAAAGACCTTTAAGATCATTGAGTCCAACTGTAACCCAACTACCACGACTGCTAAACTATATCCTGAAGTTCTGCATCTCCAGCTTCTTGACCACCTCCCGGGATGGTGACTCCACCAGCTCCACAGGCAGCCTGTTCAATGCCTGACCACTCTTGCAGGACTCATAGACTCCTAAACCTGCTGGCACAACTTGATAAGATGAGAGGAAATAGATTCACTATCCTTGAGGATGGTTCAGGTGCCTCTGAGGACTGGAGGAGAGCCAATGCCACTCCAATCTTCAAAAAGGACAAGAAAGAGGTTCCAGGGGGCTATTGACTGGTCAGCCTCAAATCCATCCCTGGAAAAATGATGGAGCAGCTCCTTCTGGAGGGCATCTCAAGGCACTTGGAAGAGAAGAAGGTTATCAGGAGTAGTCATCATTGGTTTTCCAGGAGGAAATCATGCTTGACTAACCTGATAGCATTCTATGAGGACATAACTGAATGGGTAGGTTCAGGGAGACCAGTGGATGTAGTCTACTTTGACCTTAGCAAGGCCTTTGACACCATCTCCCAAGAGATGAGCAAGCTCACGAAGTGTGGGATGGAAGAGCAGGCAGTGAGGTGGATTAGGAACTGGTTACAAGATGAGTTCAAAGAGTGGTGATCAATGGTGTCACGTCCAGCTGGAGAGCTGTAACCAGTGGAGTCCCCCAGGGATCTGTGCTGGGTCCAGTCCTGTTCAACGTCTTCATCAATACTGCTCAGCAAGTTTGCTGCTGACACCAAACTGGGAGGCTTGGCTGATCCAGCTTATTATAGTGGGGGCAGTGAGACATTGTAACAGGCTCTCCAGGGAGGTTGGGGATGAGGCCTTGAGCAACCTGGTCTGGCACGGGGGTTGTTACCAGATGATCTTTAAAGTCCCTTCTGACCCAGCCCATTCTATGAGTCTGATTTGCAGCAGATGTGGTGCAGAGCTTGTAGGCCACCTTCCACCTGAGGGCTTGCAGTAGCCAACAGTTCCCAATTTCCCAATCTGTTCTGTCTTGCAGGTTTTCACACAGTCGGAACCACCTGACCTCTGCCCGCTGACACCCACAGTACCTGCTGCTGTTCTAGGAGAGGAAGGATTTTTTTTTCCAGCTTCATAAACTCCATCTCTAATCCTGACCACCATCTGCTGTTGGATGTACGTAGTGTTATGGACTCCAGGACATTTCAGAGGCTTCACGTTACACCTCTTCCCATGATAACCCAGGGTGGGGTTTGCAAGTACACTTGGGACCTTCTGCAGAACCTGAGATGGGTGGTCTAACTGTTTTTACAATGTAATCAATGCAGTTTTTAATAGTTTCCCTATGGATGTATCCATTTTGGCTTGGTTTGATTCATAGCTTGTTAGTGGTAAATGCCTGGCTGCTGGAAAAGAGGGAGATTCTCTTTCATTGAGGTATGTTTCAAAGGAGTCTGGTGGGGTTAGCTTCCTGCCCTTCCTAAAGAAGTGATTGTGAGTGGAAATATTTGAGTGCAGGTGTGTTTGGAAGCTCTCCTTGCATTTCGTCCTCTAGGAATGTTAGGGCAACACTCCAGTTGTTCCTGAAGGATTGCTTCAGCTCCTTCTAATAGCAGAAAACTTTCAAGGGTAGCAGCAGCAGAGGTAGTCTGCTGCAGCTCTTTCCCAGCTGGTTGTTTCATAGGAGGATGGGTTTGCTGACTCGACTCTTTTTGGCTCTGGGACATCCTTTTGTACTGAGCTTTGGTTCATCTAATTCAGGCAACAGCAGGACTTGCCTTGGGTCTGCAGGAACTGGAGTGGTTACATTTGGTTTGGGAGCTGAAGTTCCTTTCGCCTGCTTTCTGCAACTGAAGCAGTAGGTGGGTAGATTTGACAGTCCTAGACTCTAAGCTGAGCAGACACCTACTGTGCCTGCCCAAATGCTGCAGAAGGATTAAAAAGGGGGGCATGGGGGCTTCAGTTCAGACAGTAGTTCCTGACACTGTGGAGCAGTTCTTGAGGCAAGAAACCTGTCCTCTACAGAAGGCATCTACTGGATGGCTAGCAGCATTGGTATCCACATGGTATGACTGGGGCTTCACAAAAGCTGCTGTGTGTCTCCAGCCCCTTCTCAACCTTCCCTTTCTGGCTCTTTTGTGGTCTGGGCCCTCACCTGACTGCAGTCAGGGCTCTGCTCCAGTTGACAAGCTGTGGTGGTGCATGCTAGCAGAGAATTTAAAGCATCTCCTGCAGCTTGAGGTATTCCAGTGGAGCCATCCTCACCTAGGCCTGCTTGCTGTGTAATACCAGTTAATAAAGAAAACCTTTAATTGAAGTAAAGGCACAGATCTTAGAGCTGTGCTTTAAAGGTCTAGAAAAATAGACTTAGGACAGTAACTTCTGATAGCTTAGAGCTCTGCTCTCTAATTGTAAAGATTCCCATGAAGCCAGCAAGACCTCAGGTACCCAGGTCTTTCTGTCTGGGTGGTTTTGTGTGAATGATGTGGCTCACTCCAGAGCCACTGAGAACAAAAGCTGTAGCTGATCAACCTTGTTTTGAACTCCTTTAGTGACAAGGATTGATTATTTTTGTTGTTGTTTTGCGGTACTTTGATTCAAAGCTGCAGCTTGTAAGCACTGGACTAAATGTAGCCCAAAAGGACCATACGTTCTCTCATCCCAGTGTGTGATGTTCACTTCAGCTTATGCCTGTCCTTTACTTTTTCCTCTGATGGCTCAGCAAATGCTGTCAACCTGCCCAGCGGAGCCGAGGTGCTGCTGTTTGATCTTGCTGGAGATCTGCTACAGGGTAGTGTTTCCCTGTGGTGAGAGCCAGCTCAGAGCCTGCATTTCTGAAGAGCAGAACAAACCCAGGTTTTCATCAGAATAAGGAGTTCATGAATGCACAGGACACTGAGGTGGAAAGCCGAGGCTGCACTCCAGCAGAGACAGCTGCAGGGCTCCTGCTGCTTTCCAAGTTGCTGTTCATGATGGTAGCAAATTGTGACAATAAGGTACCTTGTGTTACTACTCACGTGCACTGCAGTGTCAGGAGGAGACTTTAAAGGAAACCCCACAGATGTTGTCCAGTGTTCAAAGCAACAATGGGTTTAGTTTTTAAAAACCTTGAAAGGGACCTGCCACTTCCAATAAAGTAACAGAACAAACGAGGCTGCTGGAACTGTGTGTTGTTAGGGAAAGACTTTGGTCAAGCTGCCTTTCAGCTGCTACCTTCGTGGGCTTCCCTGCTGCTCTTCCTGCCCCACGCACACCCAACAGCAACCTGTGAGACAGACCAAATGAGGTACGTGTGCAAAAGGAGAGTGCAGTGGAAGGCACCCAAGAGGACATCCTTTCTGCTGCTGCACGTGCCAGAAGTGTAGCTCTGGAAAATACTCTGGTCGGGTTTTGCCCCAGTCTCTTACCTGCAGTGTTCAGGCTCAGGTTCAGCTGTAAAAGCTGATGGGGAGAGTGCTGCTTTCATCTTCCTCCCTTGGCAGGTGTGAGGGTGATGGAGCAGTGGCACAGGCTGCAGAGAGGCTGTGGAGTCTCAATCCTTGGAAAACATCAGAAGCTGTTTACACATGGTCATAGACAACAACCCTGCTTGAGCCTGGATGATCCAGTACCTGAAGGGGCCTACAGGAAATACAGGGAGGGACTTTTTACAAGGGCTTGTAGTGACAGGATCAGGGACAATGGTGTTGAAGAGGGGAAATTTAGGCTGGACAGTAGGAAGAAATTCTCTTTATAGTGATAGTAGTGAGACAGTGGAACAGGTTGCCCAGGGAGGTCAGGGAAGCCCCCTCCCTGGAGGTGCCCAAGGTCATGTTGGATAAGGCCTTGAGCAGCCTGATCCAGTGGCAGGTGTCCCTGCCCATGGCAGGGCGTTAGAACTGGATGATCTTTGAGGTCCCATCCAACACAAGCCCTTCTGCAAATCTCGCAAGGTTGCTTCCACTCACAACCATACTGTGAGTGTGCTCTTTGTTCTGGCCATGAGCCAGGGCAGCTTTCACAGCACATGCCAGAGCCTGTGTACTGTCCTACAACAAACACAGCTTGCATCTGGGGACTCCAGGGCCTCTTGCCCTGGGGCTGTGACACAGCTGTTCTGGCCCTAGTCTGCACTGCAGAGGGTACTCTGTCTCCTGTGCCAGGCTCTAGTCTTAGCCTTGCCCTGCTTCACGTGGCTTTTGTCAGTCGCTTCCTCCCACTGCCCTGGAGCTGCTTCCTCACTTTGGTGGCACTCACAGGCTCCATTGAAGGTGGCTCTGCCACCTCCTCCACATGATTCTGTGTCTTTGTGGCTTGATGCTGAGTGAGCTGAGCTTGGAAAACTTGAATATACTAAAGACAAATGTCTTTTATATCCTAGCCCTAGAAATCCCTGCAGCAGAGTGCAACTAATGGCTGGAGTTAAGTGACCAGAGCCCCAGTTACTCCTGCAAAGCTTCTCTGCAAGGGGGCAGCAAGTGCACAGGAGAGGTCTCATGCAGGAGGAAAACACTCCTGCTGTCCTGCTGAGCAGCTCCAGTAGTGACCATGCCAAAAGTGGCACGACCCCGGAGAAGCACTGAATGCAAAGACTCAACACAGTGTGAAACATCTTAGGCTTGAGGAAAAGCAACGCTGCAATGCCGATGCCGTCCAGGGTGTGGCCACGGACTGGGAATAAGAGGCAGAGAGAGTTTTATACCAAGATGCTATTTACTTTCAGCTGTGCTGTACCTAGGCAATCCACACGTACACACCTACAACAGGTAATTAAAAACCACCCAAAACCAGACAGCACTAATAAATTAAATACATTTAACTTACATGGGACAATGGGCATTGTGATGGGGGAGTGACGGATGGAGCTGCAGCCACTCCTCTAAGCATGCAAATGCCAAGCAATCAGTCTGGAAAAACCCCCCTGGAACCCCTTCCCAGGCATGTTTTAGACCACAGCTTACAACAGCGTTGGACAACACACAATCTGTCCTCTGTCCTCCATGGTTTCCCAGAAATCACCACGCAACTCTGTCCTCACAACATGCAAACACTTTCCTTTTTCTTTCACTGCACCACTTCATTGCTCCTTCTAGTAAACAAACACTTTTCTATCTAATAAATACAAAAGCAGAGTCCCTAGAGCACATCAAAGCCTCATCCAACAGCATTTTTGTGGCACTTAGCTTACATCAGTCCATCAGTGGGGGCACGGAAAGGTGACTGCTTTACACAAATGGAGGAAACCCAAACATTTCAGATTTAACACAGGTTTAATGGAGCCCATGGACACTAATGTTCTACCTGGCATCCAGTGACTTCTTACACCTTTATGAGAAAGAGAAGATGGATCCCACCCTGAATTTGAAGGTAAGAATAGGGACTTTCAGGAGTCTTTGCATGACACAAGCACAAGCAACAGTGACTTTCAGAAAAGCTTGTTCTCCTGTATTGCTTAAATGCTTTGAAAACATCACCCAGATGAGGGTGGAGAGTGTGTTTGCCATACCCTGCCTTAAGTAATGCCTGCTAGAGGATAAGGAAGCTCTGGAGCTGTGATAGAATAGTAAGTGACTCTCTCAGCATGCACCGCAGCAGAGTTCAGAGCAAGGACCATGCACCCTACCTGTACTGACCCACAACAGACCAAAACCTCAGCAGCCTGGCTGAGGTTCAGGCCTCCTGCTCCCTCCACGGCAGCTTCCAGAGTTCTAGGAGAGCTGCAGTTCCTGCTCACAATGAACTGTTTAACGTACTACCCCTGTGGATCCCTCATTAGTCTGAGATGACTGTGCCAGCAGGTTGATGTTAGCAGCAGCAAGGCAGCAGTTGTACAGAGAGCCATGCTGAGCAATAGGAGAAGGGACCTTTGGGGAGCCCTGGCACCAGCAGCTGGCAGCCTATCACACCACTGAGCGCTGCTATTTTTCTTCCACTGAGCATCCAGTCCAGACGGAGAAAGGAGGTGGCATTTGCCTTCAGGGCAGGCAAGAGCGTTACTGTACAGATACAGCTGGAATGATGAACCTTCCATGATGTGTGTACACTGGAGCTCTGGTTGGTAGGTTCTCTCTAAGTAGGTTCAGCTGGAATAGACTTGACCTTCCTTCCACACCACAGGGAATGGATGTGATCCCCACCTGCGACTCCTCTGCTCCCCCCTTTCCAAACCAGGTGGAAATGAGCCTGCTGGTTCTTTATCAACTCCACTCTCCACCTGCCTTCCTTTGGTGATGTCTGCTACAGATCCTGTTCTGTCCTGCTTCAGTCTGTGTGACTGTCCTTCTCATCCTTTGGAGGCAGCAGGTTTGACCTGGATGGAGAGCTGGTGGCTTTCTTGATCACCTCCATCCACCTGGCAAGAAAGGACATGAGAAAGGCTCAAGCCTTCAGTCCTCCAGTTATGAGCTGTACCCCTCTTTCACCAAGCCTCACAAAACATCTCTTCCTTTCTTTTTTAAGTATTTTAGAAAACAAACTCTCCAACTGAACAGCTTGAGGTGTGGCAAATACACTGCACAGCCCATGAGAGGTGTTGCTCAGGATTCACCAACTCGGGCTCCATCACTTGCCGTAGTGCTGGTGTAGAGCAATAATGCGGCAGAAGTTCAGACGTATTGAATGAGCAGCTCCTACCAAGAAGGGCTCTTGGGAGGTGGGTGAGGAGCACAAGCCATTGACCATCCCCACCGCTGCTACACCCACAGCCTTTTCCCCTCCAGAGAGATGCTCCTCTTGTGTTCTTTTATACCCTAACTCCAGCTGTTCCTGCCTTGTGGGTGACATTTAGCATGATTCGGGTGGAGAGTGCAGTAATACAGCCGTGTCTGTTCAGCATGTGCTGTGTTTGGTTCATTATCACACTGAGCAGCATCAGCTTTGATACTAAAATTGCAGCTACTTAGGCAAAGGTCTTTGCTTGGGCCCCCTGGCCTGCAAAATCAGATTTGAAGCTGTGTGGTTTGCTGCTTTAGCCTTGCCTCAGGAATTTGAGACAAAACAGGGCTGGCTTCTCTTTACAAGGTTCATTCCTTCAGCTGCTTCATTACTGAGAATGCATTGTAAGGTATTCAGGAGGAAAAAGGAGAGCTGTGGGTGATCAACCAGTGAATGACCAGCACGTTCCATACCAGTAGAGACAGAGAAACCAGAAAGTTACCTTTCAAAGGTGTATTTGCTCTCAGCCCTGAAGAAATACACGTGGGACTTGAACTGCAGCTTGAAGACGTAATCCTTGTGAATGCCATCTGCCTCGACAGGGGAGCTGACAGCGTAGCCCAGCAGCGGGAGGCTGGCCAAGGGGTAATCGTCCTGCAAGAGCCCAACAGCCCGGCCCTGAGTGCAAGGCATGGTCCACCCCAACACTTCTCCCTTCCCCTCCTCCTCTGTACTCTATGGGCAAGGTCTTTGCACTTTTGTTCAGGAGAGAGTAGCAGGAGGAGCAGACTTTATCTTCTGAGAGGATTCTGACAGCTTACAATGAACCCTTTCCCTGCCTCCTTTCACTGCTTACAGAGCGTGATGCTGCCTTCTGGTCTCCAACAATGCTCATTAGTAGTCTGGAACAGATATGCTGAGGAGCAGCTGAGGGAACTGGAGCTGTTTAGCCTGGAGAAAAGGAGGCTGAGGGAGACCTCATTAGTCTCTACAACTCCCTGAAAGAAGGTTGGAGTCAAATGGAGGTCTGTCTCCTTCCCTTAGTAGCGAGTGATAGGACAAGAGGAAAGCGACTGAAATTGTGCCAGGGGAGGTTTAGGTTGGAGGTTAGGAAAACATTATTTCCTGCAAGCCTGGTCAGGAATTGGAACAGGCTGCCCAGGGAGCTGGTGGAGTCAATATCCCCAGAGGTGTTCAAGAAATGTGTGGACATAGCTCTCTGAGATGTAGTGGGGTTGGGTCAGTGGTTGGATTGGATGATCTTAGAGGTTTTTTCCAACCAGTTCCCTCTTCACACCCTCTCTGTGGAACTCCAAGCAGAGCTCTAACCCCAAAAGTAGAAATACCCCTCCCAAAAAGGTGCTCTCAAGGCAAAGAACCTGAATAAAATAAAGAGAGCTTACTGCATCAGTAAGATGAGAAGACACAGGCTGCACTGCAGCACAGGTCACTAGCAAGCTGCTGCTAAAGGCACCACTGGCCTGTTTGACTGTGCTGACAGCCAGCAGGGAGAGAGATGGACAGAGACTGGCCAAAGGCTGCTGATTCCCCTCTCATTGCCATTAGCCTCTGCATGAGGAGATGTTTTCTCCCTTAGCCACAGAAGGTCAGGATCACTAACAGAATTGGAAATCCTGGCTAAATTCAGAAAGGGCCCATGGCCTTAGAGAGACCAGCTTTATTATCAACCTCTTCCATTGTTACTCTCCTTCCAACAGCAGGGAGCTGCAGTTGGAGCAGAAAGCCAAGGACCTCCAGGCTCCCCCTCCACCACAAACATGGTCCCAGCAGCTACATTTGCTCACCAGGTGTGTTTTGTAGAAGAACAAGCAGAAGTTGGTGAAGACAACCCACAGTTTCTGCCAGCCATTGCTGTTCTTGAACTTCCTCAGCAAGTATCCAGAGAGCTGGTTCTAGCACAGAACAGATAGAAAGCTACCATGAAACCAACCACAGGTTGCTGTCCTTCAGGAGAAGACAGCTGCTGCAGGTACAAACTTGCTGCTGCTTGCCCTAACCGCTCCTCCACTTCCTCCCCTGCTGTAAAAGGTGACTGAGTGACTTTGTGTTTTCAGTTCACTATTTCCCAACTGTCTTCTTCTGACTAAACCAGTGATTTCTCTCCACCACAAGCAAGTTCTCCTGCCCTGGCATGGCTGAGCGCTTGGCACATCTCAGTGCACCGGAGAGCACTGCAATGACCCATTCCTCAAGTGACCATTTGGTTGCTGGAGGCACAGGTCAGTACAGTGCTCTCCTGTGCAGTTAGAGGGATGTGACAGTCAGGAGGGCACCCAACCCTTCAGCAACCCTTCCACCCTTCTGTATATGCAGAAACACCAGGCAGGACACATTGAGTGAGAGGGAAAACAAAAGCAGAAGAGGAGAGAGAGGATGCCAAGGTTGCGGCCAAGCTACGTGTGGTAGCTCCAAGAAGCCAAGCCCAGCAGGCTGCAGGGAAAGTTCCACCTTGGAGACAGAGCTTCTGAGTACTTCTGTGGTGGGATAAAGAAACCTACAGCACAGAGAGCAGATATGCATGGAGAACCACTTTGGGAAGCAGGAACTTGAGGAGATCCTGTATCACCAAGGCAAGGTTACAACTGCCCTGGCTGGCTGGGGCTTCCTCATGCCAGCAGGTGTAGGCAACCATGAAGTGAGCAGCAGCAGGACACTTTCCTTGGCATCCCATGGCTCCTCCCCACCAGCACAGAACTTGAGAGGCATTTTTACCTGGATCATGCACAGGTAATCAGACAGGGATAGGCTCTGGTTCCGGTACCAACAAACATGGGTGATTGTGTTGGGCCGTTGGGCCTGGCCCAGCAAATAGCGAGGAGGAAGCTCTGGAGAAACAGCAAGAGAGCAGAAAACTGAGCAGAGAAAAGCAGGAGAGAAAGAGAAAACCAGAACATTAGGACAAGAGAAGTGATGCAAGAAAGGCATCTGTTAAAGGAAAATGAGTTGTGAAAAAAAATGGTGGTGTTAGAACACAGAACAGATGAAAGTGAGAGGGAGCTGCAAACCCAACGTGTTCAACCTCAGAGCCTGCAGCTGGGTGGCCTCATTACCCAGGGGCAGAAGAGCAAGACTGTGCCTTTCACAAGGGAAGGCAGGCTGGTCTCCTCCAAAAGCAACCACTTTCTTTGCCAGCTAAAATGTCCCATTTGTGGACCCTATGCCATGGTTACATCTCTAGGACTACCTTCACTGAGCTGATGTGTAGGCTTTCTACCTCAAAACCCCACAGGTGCTTCAGAGCCCAACTTCTAACTCCTTCCACCAAACTAAAAGTGCCCTACCAGGAAGGCAGGGAAGGTGGGAAGTTAAATACACAAATGCAGCACCCTACCCCACTGCTGTCTGTCTAGCTAGTGACCTTTTTCTAGTCTAGTTCTTCTTCTCTTTCTGTCTGTTCATGGTATTTTGGGCCCATCCCACTCCTGGAAGATTTCCATGCATGTTAGCCTCCATGAAGGTGTCCTACCTGGCTGCCTTTGCCAAACTGCAGCCTACAGTGATGGTGCCAGTGCAAGCAGAGCTCTGTGTAAGAGACGCTGAAGAGACCTTGGGTCCCAAAATCTGCAAGATTCAGTACCAAAGTGTGCTGCCGGCGCTGCATGGATTTCCTTTCTTACATCAACATTCTAGAATATCTCCACAGCTAAATTATCCAAAATTTCAATCCAGAAGGATCATTCCTCTCACACAATGGCCTCATTGACGTTGATGGCATTATAATGCTACGTTGGCTTTTCAAGAAGTCTTTACAGCCAAGTTCTTATGCATGATGAGATGTGGTGCTGAGTGGCATGGTTTAGCACCAGATTTGGTAAGGTTAGGGAATGGTTAGGGGTTTGATGATCTTAAAGGTCTTTTCAAACCAAAACAATTTATGATTCTATGATCAAGGCCTGCTGAGTGGTGAGACCAAAGAAAACAGCAGCCCAGCAAGGCACATCATAAATCCTTGTTCAGCATTAACATAATATTGGCATAAAACGGCTCTTTCTAAGCTTGCTGCTCACCCTTGCCATGAGAGAAGGGCAAAAAAGTTGCCCTCCTGCTGAGCTTGAAGCACTCTCATTAATTCCAGGTATACTATAGCAGCTAACCAGACTTCAGTGCAACAGAGTCAATCTCTGAAGGAAAATATCATGGACAGGTAACAGCTTCCAGCAAGGCTGAGGAATGATCCAGTCCTCCAAGATCACAGACTGGCTTAGCTTGGAAGTGACCTCAAAGATCATATACTCCAATCTCCCCACCACAGGCAGGGACAACTCTCAACTAGACTTGGCTCCTCAAGGCCTCATCCAACCTGGCTTTGAACACCTCCAGGGAGGAGGCATCCACAACCTCCCTGGGCAAGCTGTTCCAGAGTCTCACCACCCTTGTACTGAAGAACTTCTTCCTAAGATCCAGTCTAAACCTACTCTCCCTCAGCTTCAAACCATTGCCCCTTGTCCTGTTGCTACACACCCTTATGAAAAGTCCCTCTCCAGCCTTCCTGTAGGATCCCTTTAAGTACTGAAGGAAGCTCTAAGGTCTCCCCAAAGTCTTCTCTTCTCTAGGCTGGACAACCCCAGCTCCCTCAGCCCATTTTCATAGCAGAGTGCTCCAGCCCTTGGATCATCCTCGTGGCTTCCTCTGGACTCACTCAAAGAGCTCTGTGTCCTTTAGAGCCACTGCTGAAGCACAGCCCTGCTGTCAGGAGAGGTGTGCATGCAGACACAGACATGCAGAGAGGGACCAGCATGCAGCAGCCTTCTAGGGGCCTCCGCTCTCCTGAAATGCAGAAGCACTGCTGAGGAGCAGAGGCAGATGGAGCGGGTGGAGGATGAGCAGCAGCTGAGCGAGCCAGGACAGACAGTGACACGTCAGAGTTGTGCCCTGCAGGTACCTCGACAGCCACACTGTGGTCAGTCATGGAGATGCTGGTGTTGCGGTACCAGCACACGTGCACGGTTGTGTTGGCACGGTGGTGGCTCTGCCTGTCCAAGGAGCTACGAGAAGAGTGAATGTCATCTTCGGACTCCTGCTCTAGAGAGACCTCATCAGAGGATCCTGGGGGAGGAGAATTTGGCAGCGGTTTAAAAGTGTGCAGTACAAAGAGGAAGAGAAGCTGGGATTGCTGTAAAAAACGTTTTCTTCTTGCGATGGTCCAGGCCTAAAGCAGGTCAGCCTGAATTTGTTACACGGCTCCCAAAGGCCACTCTGAGCAGATCATTTTGGCTTTCATCACTTGGCTCTGCTTGGGACAGCTGACTCAATACTGTGTAAAACAAACAAACCAAGATCCCCACAATGCCAATTCAGCTGATTCGTAGCAAGGAATAGGAAGAAGTGCTCCAAGAAGGGACACTTCATGCTTCAGCACATCCAAAACACTACCAGAGATGGGCATAAGAATGCTGGGCTATGAAAGCTGATCTCCAAAGACCTCACACTTCCAGAAAAGAGAAAATGTTCTCCATGGTTAAACTGAGAAAACCCCAGGGAAGAAATGGGTAAGAACCATATCGAATTAACATCTCTGCAATTGGACCATCTTCTGCTGCACCTAAAGGTAGCAGGAACATCAGCCTAGGAAGACAAGTATATTTCTTTTGATTAAAACCAAACATGAGCACAATTAACTCTCCATTGACATACGAGATACAAAAATATTCCATGAATGTACTCAAATTCACAACAGCAGAAGTGAAAAGGACTTGACAACTGATGCTCTTCAGGAGAGCAGGGAGCACCACTTACTGTTGGAGCGACTGCACACTGAGTTTTCCAGAAGCATGTCAGATTTCTCAGTAGATTTCTTGGCTATTTCAATTGCCATGTTTAGGTCTTCCATCCACTTCCCCATCTCCAGGCGAGTACTGCAGGGCAAAGAGAATGGAGCAAGCTCAGAGTGGCCCTCAGGAGCTGTGAAAGCAAGGCAAAGGGAACGGAGACAACCTCAGCCTGGAGCCCTGGCACAGTGCTGGGTTGCTGGAGGAAGGCATAACTCACTGCCCAGTACAAGGAGCAGTCCCTCTCCATTCAATGCATTAAAGTAACAAAAATTCCTTCAGGCCACGAACTTCACACACAGGAAGCTGGCCTCACACAGCTTTCACCTCTACTTTTAAGCCTTAAATCCAGACTAAAATAACCATTAAAAATTTAGACTTTACAGCAGAGAGAATGAGCCAGAGTACCACGTAATATCCCCCTCTGGACCTATAGGTTGCAGAAGAGGAATTACACAACCTAGATCTTGTACTTCATACAGAGAACTTTATAGCTGGTAGGTTATTTCAAACATGAAATCACAATTCAAAAAGAAAGTTGCCTGGGGAAAAAAGGATCTGGGGGTATTTGGTTGACAGCCAGCTGAAAGTGAGCCAGCAGTGTGCCCAGGTGTCCAAGAAGCCTACCAGCATCCTGGCCTGGATCAGCAACAGTCTGGCCAGCAGGACCAGGGCAGTGATTGTCTCCCAGTACTGGCCACTGATGAGGCCACACCTCAAGTACCAGGCTCAGTTTTCGCCCTTGAGGTGCTGGACAATGTCCAGAGAAGGGCAATAAAGCTGGTAAAGGGTCTGGAGAACAGGTCTGGTGGGGAGCAGCTGAGGGAATTGGGGTTGTCTAGTCTGCAGAAGAGAAGACTGAGGGGAGACCTCATTTCTTTCTACAACTCCCTGAAAGAAGGTTGGAGCCAGGTGGGTGTTGGCCTTCTCTCCTTACCATAGAAAAAGAGGAAATGGCCTGAAACTGTGGCAAGGGAGGTTTAGGTTGGAGATTTATGAAAAAATTCTTTGCTGCAAGAGTGGTCAGGCATTGGAACAGGCTGCCCAAGGAGGTGCTGAAGTCACCATCCCTAGAGGTGTTCAAGAAATATGTGGACACAACACTTAGGGACACGGTTTAATGGCCTTGATGGTGTTGGGTTGATGGCTGGACTGGATGATCTTAGAGGTCTTTTCCAACTGAAACAATTCTGTGATTCTATACTGGAAACAAGGCAACCTGAAAGACAGCACAGCTTTTAAAGGGGATAGAGGATTCACCTTACATTTCAAGGAAGTAAAACACAGAGGGAGGAAAACGAGGACTTCTTTCAACCCACAGAGTGTCCATTGCAGTGACCCATGCCACGATGACAGGGATGACAGCTTTGCAGCTGATACCTGTGCAGCTGTGTCCATGGGTACGTGGCACTGTAAGGCTTTCCTGTAGACACGGCCGCAGTGTGGCTGCATTCCCTGTGTGCACAGCTGCTGCTGCAGTGCTATACATAGCTCTGGACTTTGCCTGGGAGGGGCTGTGGGACATTTTTTTTTTTTTTTGGTAACCATCTCTTTCTTTCTTTCTTGCAAGTTTTTAATTTAGACTGGAAATTCCACATGTGGCCTAAGCCCAGCAGCAGGTTGGTTTTGGGTTGTTTGTTTTTTTGGGGTTTCTTGGTCAGGTACCATAAATAAAACAACCACCTTTGAACTATTTCTAAGTCACGACAAGGTAAAAATTATGTGTACCTCTCCAGATTTAAGAGCCTTGGATCATAGAATGGTTTGGGTTGGTTATTTGGGGCCTCCAAAGGTCATCTAGTTCAACCCCCTTCTGCAGTCAGCAGGGACATCCTCCACTAGATCAGGTTGCTCAGAATCTTGTTGAACCTGACCTTGAGTATCTCCAGGGATGGGACCTCAACTGCCTCCCTAGACAATCTGTTCCAGTGTTCCACTACTCCACTACTTGTTCTTAACATACAATCTAAATCTCCTCTTCCCTACAGTCCCTCTCTCACCTTCTTGTAGGCCCATTTCAGGTACTGGCCACTAACTGACATTCTGAGGTGTTAGGTTGGAATTCAAGTTTTGATTGCTCACTATGTCTGCTTTCCAAAAGTCTTGGCTCTTGTGCCACTACAGACCCCATCCATAGATGTTCCATCACAGCTGCTTTTCAAGACCAGGTTATCAAGCAGTAAATTCCCCAGCAATGTATGGCTGAGATTTAGTGCTCCCACCCTGCATTCTCAGCACACTCGGTGTGGGAAGGGATGTCATCTCCAGGGACCTGCACTGGCTGAGAGGTGGGCCCAAGCCAACCTCATGAAGTTCAACAAGGCCAAGTGTAAGGTCCTGCACCTGGATTGGGGCAATTCCAAGCACAGATATAGGCCAGGCCATGAGTGGAATGAGAGCAGCTCTACAGAGAACTTGGGGGTGCTGGTGGATGAGCCATTTGACGTCAGCCGGCAACGCCGGAGAGACTTTTTACAAGGATCTGTGGTGACAGGACAAGGGCAATGGTTTTAAACTAGAACAGGGGAGATTTAGATTAGACATTAGAAAGGAGTTCTTCAGTACAAGGGCAGTGAGATACAGGAACAGGTTGCTCCAGGGAGACTGAGGTTACCCCTCCCTGGAGGTGTTCCAAAGCCAAGTTAGATGAGGCCTGAGCAACCAAGTCTAGTTGAGAGACATCCCTGTCCATGGCAAGGAGGTTGGAGTAGATGATCCTTGAGGCCTCTTCCAACCTAAGCCATTCTGTGTCTCTAAGTTACACTGAAAAGGGAAGAGCTTCCCCTCCAAGCCAGGCTTTGATTTTTCCCTTCCCAGCTTCCTGCAAGTGATCCATGCAGGAACTCTCCTCTCCTTACCTCCATTTGTACATTCTGGATTTTAATTCTTTTTGGGTCTCTAAACTCTGTGTGTTTGTTGTGTCCCCTGCTTTACAGCAGCTGTTTGACAGCTGGCACTGGCAAAGTGGTATCCAAGAGGATGGCAACGTCACTGCTGCTGCTGTGTGTTTGACCACACACTGCCATGAGAGCAACCACTCCTCCCAAAGCACAGAGGAGTTGTGAAGTGTCCAGTCATGCTTTCCTAAGGATGCATAAACCACTGCCCTGCCTCTGCACCAAACAAGCCAACAAGAACCCCAGGCAATTAAGAAATGTTACCTTGCTGCCACCACGATGGTTTTTTGTGCTGAATAGATGGTGAAGCAGTGTGGTACAGCCCATTCATTCTCACTCTCTTCTACCTGCAGAAAAAGAAAAACTTCTTCTCATCTTTGCTAGGTTTCTGATACTAAGCTGTCCTCTTTGGCCTGCTAGGAATTTGAGTCAAATATGATTACAACCCAGATGCACTAAGTGCAGAACAGCTACTCTTTTATGAACACCACCTACTTCAAGTCTATTTTGGCTCTACATTAACATCTCTACTGTGCACTTCTACAGCTGCATCTCTAGCAGCACAGCACCACATCCAACAGCACAACAAAAGGATTCTGAGGAGGAGTCAGCCTGATACTTACCGGAGGGTCAAGCACTATCAGCTGCAAATCAGACATAGAAAGAACAGTCCCATTAGAACAGGAGAGTGGGGAGGCAGGGGAACGGAGTATAGACCTAGGTGTGAGCACAATGGAAAAACACCAGGACAAAGCTCTGTTCCCAGCTCAACCTTTCACAGCATTGTGAAGGTGAAAAGGTGCTTGAGCAGTTCTGCTAATGCCATGGAAAAAACAGGCTTATCAGCTCCAGACACCTTTGTGATGTGCAGACTGGGAAGGTCCAGGCCACAGCCAGCAGCACCAGCAGACTGCTGGCACTGCCCTGTGAACACTTTGTGGCTTTGCTCATTGTGCTCTGAAGAAATGCCTCACCCTACTGTAAGGAAAAGTAATTTACTTGGCACTGTGATGCAGCTTGAAGCCACTTACCAACATGCCATGCAGAGGCAGATGTCCATGAATTTTGAACTGGTTTGTCCCTGTAACCCCCTTGCTTGTGTACAGCAACATATCTGAGAACTGAAAAAGGCAGGAAGGATACAATCAATATTCTGAAAAGAGCAAGTAAAGCCAAATACTTTAAGACAACGTTTTAAGAACCTATTGTTTAAAGGCCACTCTAGCTGCATGAAGAAGTGCCACTTCTTAGTCAATTGAACCTACTTTTTAAATCCCACTCTTTTGTTTACTTACAAGAGAGGGAATTGATTTCTCAAGCCCTGTTAAAACTATGTGTTGTGAAAGAATCCAACCGAACAGACACTATTGCCAGGCCATACTTGACCTAAAAATCCCTCAGTGGGAGTTTTCAGGTACAATTGCTCATTCCCAACACAAACACAAGGACAACAACTTTATCTCAAAGACTTTGAGTTTATAGAAACCAGAAGCAACACTCACCAGAAAGAACATCCTCTGCTGTAACCCTTTCTTGGTGAGCTTGTACAAGCAGCCTTCCCGGATAAACTCCTGCAGGGGAAAACGAAAAGTTAGGCAAAGCTTTGTCTTTCCCAAATACTGAGAATTTCAATGCTTGTTGGTTTGTTTTTTTTCCAGCCCAAAGTACATAGATGTTGATTGGTGCCCAGCAGTGCTTGCTAACAGATTCATTAAACACCAGATGACACCTTTCCTTCTGCCCTGTAACATGAATCAGCTCCTTGCTGCAGCCAGCATTTCAATCAATGAAGCAAAAGAAGGAGAAGGAGCAGAGATCCTCCTGGAAACCAGCAGTTCACCTATTACACTTACATCCCACTGCAGTGACTGCCATAGCATTCCAAAAGCATGCACGATGCTCCTGCACTTATGCTCAGTACATCTATCAAAAGACAACACAGAAAGGCAGTGACCACAAATATGTGGTTGAAAAAGCACTTTCTGGCAATAAATCCAATAAAGGCTCTCAAAACTAGCGGGGGTGCTTACCCTGCCAGGTGCTGTGAGGTTGTCTATGCCAATCAAATCATGCTGAAGCTCTGTCAGCTTCTGGAAGTTCTCCAGGCGGATCAGACTGTGCTGCAGCTGAGATGTCATTTCTGTGACTTCCTTCAGCGCATCTGTAAGGAAATGGGCACCAAGGGCATGAGAAGAGAGCAGACAAACCTAGGCCACCCATGGAAAATGGAACCTGAAACTCACAGTCAAATTTAGAGTAGATGGAAAGGACCTACAATGATCATCTAGTTCAGCTCCAAATGTCTTAAAGAGCATTTTCTAGCTCCCTAAGAGCAAAAAGGAGACTAGCAAGCAACTTCATAGTGCTTCACATGCTGCTGAAGATTATTGTGTCTCCCACATTACATTGCATATTAAAAGTATTAATCATGTAGCCATGTAAATTAAACTATTTTTGCCAAAGATTACTTAATAAATAAATGGAATTTTCTATGCAAACCTCTTGACACTCCAAAGAAATCACTTTTGGTCACAGTTTTACTTAGAAATGATGAAGAGGTCATAGATGCCCCCTACCCTGGAGGTGTTCTAGTCTGGATGAGGCCTTGAGCAACCTGGTCTAATGGAAGGTGATCCTGCCCATGGCAGGAGGGTTGGAACTAGGTGATCTTTAAGGTCTCTTCCAATCATTCTATGAATCTGTAAATAACTTTTTTTTTTTTTTTAAACTTTTTTTTTTTCCCCCATACTGATAAAGAGGGGGAAGAAAAGGACTAGTTTTCCCACTTTTGTTGAAACATTAAGATCCATCAGGATTACAACAAGAAAAACACTGCCTAAAAGCAAGAAGTCATTCTATGCAAAGGGAACAGCCTACATCTAAGCTATCTTCTGCAAACTAGCAGCTAAGGCAATTTTCTGTCTGTTGCACAAAGCTTCAGAGCCCTGCACTACAGTGTGGCAGAAGATGAGTGAAACCTAGCACCAAAAAAACCCAGTTGATTTTAAAATGTATGATAAACTTTTACTATTATTAAGCTGCCTCTTGCCACTTACCTGCTGTTCCACGTGAAATACTCTGTTTCTCCACACCTCCCCCATATCTAAATGACTACTGACTACGCGGCTGTGCTCTCAGCTCTAAACCCAAGTTCCTATGTGTTTCCCTGAGCTGCAGGTGACAGTCAGAGAGAATGAAAAGCATTTAGAGTGAAGTGGGGGATGTAATGCCCTAATTTAGCTTCCAAGAAAGAAATAAAAAAGTTTAAGAATCACAACAAAGATGCAAGGAGAACATTAAAGCTAACAGGGTGCAGGAACGTCTAACAAAAGCATTTCAGTGTTCGTCCTTGAAGGTCAAGAGCTCTGTTTCTTGCATTCCTTGGCTCCTAGTGTGGTTGTTTCAGACCACAGAATCAGAATCACAGAATGGCTTAGCTTGGAAAGGACCTCAGAGACCATCTACTCCAGCCTCCCCACCATGGGCAGGGACACCTCTCAACTAGACTTGGCTCCTCAAGGCCTCATTCAACCTGGCTTTGAACATCTCCAGGGAGGAGGCATCCACAATCTTTCTGAGCACCCTGTTCCAAAGTCTCACCACCTTTGCACTGAAGAACTTTTTTCTAAGATCCAGTCTAAACCTACTCTCCCTCAAACCATTGCCCCTTGTCCTGTTGCTAGACACTGTCATGGAAAGTTCCTCTCCAGCCTTCCTGTAGGTTCCCTTTAGGTACCGGAAGGCAGCTCTAAGGTCCCTGCCAGAGTCTTTTCTTCTCTAGGCTGAACAACTCCTGCTGAAGAAGTGTGAGCTAGAGAAGCACTCTGACATCTGTCCTGTGTCACTGCCTCAGGACACCACAGCTTCACCCCTGAGCTGAGGGGAGAGTTGTCTCACCCTTCCCACCAGGAACCCCAAGCTGCACTAATCGTAGGGTTAAGATGACCTGAAAGACTCTGCTGAAAGAGTGGTCAGGCTGTCCAGGGAGGTGGTGGAGTCACCATCCCTAGAAGCGTTAAAAAACAACCCTGTAGGCATGGATACATGTAATATGGTTTAGGGGGCATGGTGATGTTGGGTTGATGGTTGGATTTGATGGTCTTGGAGGTCTTTTCCAACCTTAGTGATCCTATGATTCCTCCAGGGTATGGGCAAAGTTTTATCCGTGGGTTCCCGCCTGGCACGTATAGAGCTGAGCGCTCACTCACTCCGGCAATCTGCGAAGTCTCGGTGCTCTGCTGTGTAGTGCTTGCAAAGCCTGCCCAGGATCAACTTGTAGTGCATCAGTCTTTGGATCGGTTTGAGCAGAAAGGTGTTGAGAGGCAGGTAGCAAACCTTCTGCAGCTCAAACTCCTTATAAACCATTTCCAGCTTCTTTAGGCGTTTGGTTGCTTTCTCCAGTTCAGTCAGGACCTCGTCGTGCTTCTGCAGGTAACTGGTGAACTCCTGTTGAGTCATACAGAAGATTACAGTCTGTGATAGGTTGACCTATGCTTAAGATTCCCCCAACCCAATGCAGGACTTTAGAATCATAAAATGTTAGGGGTTGGAAGGGACTTCACTGAGTCCAACCCCGCTGCCAGAGAAGGATCACCTATGGCGAGTCACGCAGGAATGCATCCAGATACATGTCAAAAGTCCCCTGAAGAGGAGACTTCACAACCTCTCTGGGCAGCCTGCTCCAGGGCTCCAGCACCCTCACAATAAAGATGTTTCTCCTCATGTTGAGGTGGAACTTCCTGTACTCCAGTTTGTATCCATTGCCCCTAAATCCTGTCACAGGACACCGCAGAAAATGACTGGCCCCTTCTTGATACCCACCCCACAGATATTTATAAACATTACTAAGATTCCCTCTCAGCCTTCTCTTCTCCAGATCTTGTAGCTGGTTGTATTCAACTTCATGGGGTTAGCACAGGCCCACCTCTCCAGCCTGCCCAGGCCCTGTGAATGCCATCCCTTCCCTCTAGCATGCTGACCACGCCACATAGCTCGGTGGTGTTGGCAAATTTGCTGAGAGTGCCTTGATGATTTCTGAAACAGTCAGGGGAGAACTCGACTTGTGCAATCACAGGAGAGCTGGTTAAGCATTAAATAATCATGATCTCCTGCTAATCTGCCAACAAATGACCACCTTTTCTGCAGATATGTGCAGGTAAACAAGAACACTGGTATAAAGCCTTGCTGAAACTATTTTGTTTGCTTTTTAATTTCTTCATCAACAGCAACTGTTCGCAAGCTTTCTCAAGTGCAGTGGAAACACCAAACCTTCAACAATCATCCCTGATAAAGGGGGAAAATATAACGACTGAAATAACCCTGAGGTGCCTTTATTTGAAAGCTCTACCTACCTTTAGAGCACGCATATTCCTGAGCATGATGTCTCCAATCCGCTGATAATCTCCTTTCATGTAAGCATTGTTTTTTCCTTCCCTGAAACACAGGGAAGGAGATTAAATGAGCAGGCAGAGTGCATAGGAGATGAAGAAATTCCAGTTTCCTCCTTCCACTTTCCATTGTACTTCACAGAATCACGGAATGGTAGGGGTTTGAAGGGACCTCTGTAGATCATTGAGTCCAACCTCCCTGTCAAAGCAGGATGACCTAGGGCAGGTCACATAGGAATGCCTCCAGGAGTGCCTTAAGTGTCTTCAGAAAAGAAAATTTCAACACTGAAGTTCCTTCTCATGTTTAAATGGAACTTCCTGTATTCAAGTTTATGTCCATTACCTCTTATCCTGGCACTAAAGACTACTGAGAAGAGTCATCTTCCTGATACCTACCCCTTAGCTATTTGTGAGAATTCATGACATCCTCTCTCAGTTTCCTCTTCTCCAAACTGAACGGTCCCGGCTCTGTCAGCCTCTCTTTATATGAGAGATCTTCCAGTCCCCTCAGCATCAAAGTGGCCCTACACTGGACTCTCTCCAGTAGTCCTTTGTCCTTCCTGAACTGAGGTGCCCAGAACTGGATACAGTACTTTAGGAGAAGCCTCACCAGAGCAGAGTAGAAGGGGAGGAGAACTTCCCTTGCCCTGCAGGCCACAGTCCTCTTAACGCACCCCAGGATGCTACTGATCTTTTCAGCCATGAGGGCACATTGCGGGCTCACGGTCATTGTTGCCTACCAGGACTGCCATGTCCACTTCCTCAAAGCTGTTCTTCAGCAGGTCAGCCCCAGACCTGTACTGATCTGGCTGTTCTTGCCCAGATGCAGGACTCTACACTTGCCCTCTGTCAATTTTAGGTTTCTCGAGCCTGTCGAGGTCATGCTAGATGGCAGCACAACCTCCCCTCCCAGTTTGATATCATCAATGAACTTGGTGAGGGTCCACTCTGTCCCTCTGGGATCTTTTCTGACCTAAATGATTCTGTGGTTACAGAATCTGGCATACAATTCATATGGCTCCAGGATATTATGTACAAGGCACTGCTTGAAAACCAGGCTTTGCAAAATGTGCTTTGTAGGGGTTTGTTAAAGTGATCATTTCTTTCATCCTATGCATGAACAGATAGCAGCTTAAATGCAGATTAAACATGCTTTTGACAAGAGGGTGGAGGACAAGCAACCCCCACTTACCAGAGTGACAGCCTTTGCTCAATCTCTTTCAGAAAGCCTCGGTGAAACTCGTAAATTGGGTCTATGTTGGAGAAGAGCAAAGTCATCAGGCCCTCGGGCATGGCGTTCTCCTTGAGCACAGCACTGCGGAACCACTGCCAGAGAAACCAGAAACTGAGACGTGGCTCTGGGACAGACATTCAAGGCTAGTGTCAAAAGTGTCTGCAGGGATGGAGGGGAGAGGGAAAGGGGAGACAAGACGTGGAGGAAGATTTAGGGATGCCATAATCTGAGAAAGATGCAAGTTTTTTTTCCTTGGCAATCATCACAAATATGAGGCTTATCATTGAATCTGGGCACGAACAAGTTTCTTAATGCAATGATGAGATGGTTGGTACCAGCTCTAAATTACACCATGTGGCCACCACAGCTGATGTCACATCACTGCTTTCAGTTCAGCACAGATAAAGCTGCTCCTTCAGAAAACCTGGAGCCCTGTGCAAGTCATTTAGTAGCTGGAGACATCCTGCTGCATATCACATAGAATTGTACAATGGTTTGGATTGGAAGAAACCTCTGGCAGGGACGTGTGCATTTCAGAACTCCTCTGAGGTGCCAGATATTCCCCCAGTTTGAGGAGATATGATAGGAAGGCTGTAGGAGGAATGAGAGTGACATAGTGTTCACTGAGATACCTTAACTGAAGGGACTCAAATTTCTCTTAACTGAAATGAAAACATTAGCTTATAGAAAAACAACGGTCCCAGCATTCAAACCCGGAGTGAAAGAAACAAAAATCTCTTCAAGAAAAAGAGTCTGAAACCTAAACAAGGGTTTGGGAAACCCAAACAACTTTCAGACAAGGACTCACTTGATGATTCTGGGAGAAAGGAGGCAAAAAGGAAAGAAAAAAAGAAGATAAAACTTCTCAAACATTTCTGAGCCTTAATAGCCTTTACCATTGTCATCTGCTTGTGCCATCAGGAGGCACAAAGACAACAGCTTCCTGAGGAATATCACAGGGATGATGGCTGGATTATAAGCAGAGCTGACAGCAGTGACTGTCACTGATGCTGAATGCAGAATATTTTTATGCTGTCCCTCTTGACAGTTTTTAGGAGAGGGGAGTTTGTCTAAGTCCTTTAAGTACCATGTGATGTAGCTGTTGAAGTCGATGGTAGAAATCTACAGGAGGTATCTGCTCTCCCACATGAGGACCTGAGCAACAAGGAAGGTGACAGCTACATAACTCACGGATTATGGTTTATTCTAAGACTTCCAGTATCTGTTAACCTGGAATAAATTCCAAGTTTTTTGCAAATCAGCAATTACAAATCTGTTAAGAAGAGAAGAAGCACAAAAGAAAGTTAAATACCCTTACCACTGTAATCACTTCCAGGTCCTTTAAGTAGGTCCGTTCGGTAGCAAGAATCTCCTTTGCTATGAAGTAGGCCTTGTCAGTTGGGTAGCGCTGGAAGGACAGGTAGGAATTGGTAAAGTACTCAAACAGAATCAGAGAGTCATAGAATTGCTTTGGTTGGAAAAAACCTCTAAGATCATCAAGTCCAACTGCCAACCAAACACTTCCACGCCCACTAAACCATGTCCCGAAATGCCATGTCTGGAAATTTTTGAATGTCACCAGGGATGGTGACTCCACTATCTCCCCATCCAGCCTGTTCCAATGCTTGACCTGAAATTTGTCACCCATACCTAAAAAGTAGTCAGGAACATACGGAGCAACACATGCACAGGCAAACATTTACTTCTCCTGAGTGGATCTAAATGCTTGGAGTAACCGCTTACGAAAGAGGAGCTGGTGGGACTAGATTTCAAGAGGTCCCATCCAAGCTCAGTGACTCTGTGGTTGCAGATTCTTAACCCTGTTGACAATCACTGTTAAAGCCACCTGACATGCTGCAGTGTAGGTGAGAAAGCACATGTGAACCACACACTGACTTCTAGCCACCTCCAGGATTTTTAAGAACTCTCGAGACACACAAAGCCTCTCTGCTTACAAAAGCACATCATCAGAGAACAGCATGAAGTGGTGCTTCAGCTTTACCATGCAGACCACAGGAGGCTTGCTGAAGAAGCTTGAGAAGCTCCTAGGAGACCTCGGCCAGAATGTGTGGACAACCACCACTTACTTCCCCTTTCAGAAAAGCTCTGCAGCACTGCAGCATGCAAGAGGACGAGAATATAGATGACACACTGTGACAGAGAAGCCTTCTGTGGCAGTGCTGAAGCATAGAGCAAGGAGATGAAGCTTGTATCTCAAGAACTGAAGGTGAAGTGGGCTCCAGAACCAGAATATTTGACAGCTGGGATTACCCAAGAAAGCAAAGGCGTATCCTGAGCTCTACAGAGGGGTGATGAAAATCACACATCATGTTCCCAGATAAAGCAACCACTGGTGGAGAAAAAGGAAAGCAGGCTAGACACAAGCCTATCTTGAAGATCCTGAGTTGTTTCTCCTTTCATACCTATTGCACCCACACAGGTCAGAGCCTATTTCCCCTTCACTTTTGAATAAGCAAGCCCCAAACTTGCACAAGGCCAGAGCACTGCCCACATCTCACCAGAGACAACAGTCAGCTATGGGGAGAGTAGCTCCAATAATACTTATTTCCATTCTGGGGTATAAAAGGCAGATTTTGCGTGTAGCTCCCTGCCATGCCAAGGCCGTTGGCAGGTGTTCCTGCTAAAACAGTGGGAGGTGCTCACAGCAGCAGACACCAAGAAAATTCCTACACCAAGAGGGCAGTGGGGACTCCTGCCGCAACAGTGAAGACACAGATCCAACCAAACCTTCAGCACTGCAGTTTATAACACTGACCACAGAAAACATCTGTTTTGCTACCAAACACCATTCAGTGCCCAGCAATCACAGCTCCCCGCCTCAGGCTGGTGCTCTTCTCTGGATGGAAATTCCCAGTCACATCACTATCTTACCTTGCGTTTCATTTCGTCATCCTCTTCTATCCTGGGCCCACCAGCATCACTGAGGACAGGACTCAGCAGAGGAGATGAACCCTGGCCAGCTGTGTTCAAGTTCACCTGAAACACTGGGTTCAAGCCCAGGGGATTCTTCAGCACGAGAGAAGAGAGCTGCGAATGGTCCACTGGCAGGCCTGGGTGGGAAGAGAATGAGAAGATGGAATGGAAAAGGAGAGAAAATGGTTTGGAAGATAGAGCACCTAAGACACTTAGCCACTGCTACTGTAAACTGTAATCGCAAACTCATTAAACAAAAAGGCAAAAAGAAGTTCATCCATAAGAGACTTAGGTGTGCACCTCAAAGCAAAGGGGAGCGTTCCCTGTAACCCAACTGCCACTATCAGCACAGCAAGGACAAACACCTTCACAACAGCATCCAAAGGGAAAGGATAAATCGTTTACAGCATCCAGGAAAAAGTGCTCCAATCCTTTTGGGTTTTGTTGAGCACCAGCAGGGTGGTAGCAGAGGATAACACTGCAGTAACAAGTTTTTAAGTTTCCTTTTTTTTTTTAAAAAAGAAGAATTGCTTTTCACTCCAGGCAAAACCAGGACAAATCATTCTGCCACTCTCCACTCCAGAAGTTTATAGCTTGTTAAAAATGCATTCAGAAATCAGAGGATCTCCAAAGTGGGAGAGGAAAATATGTTGCTATACAAAAAGGGAACATGAAAGAGATTTCATTCCGGCTCTTCAAAGTCTAAGAGCATTAATCTCAAAGAAAAACAGTGCTGTAGAGCTGAGCATGAATTGGATGCACACAATCCCCTTGCTGAGCAAACCCTGTCTGAAGCAGCAGTAACATGTCCTGCTGTGCTTTAGATCATTAACTGCCAATCTTTTCAGTACATTTTTATTCCATCTGTGGACCCTCTGAAGCCTTCTAGTGTGTAAGACACCATTAGTGACTTAAAGCCTATGGACAGTAGCTGCTCTCCTCTTTTCTGCACACTTCTTCAAAGCAGCACACATAGACCCCTCAGGTCTTCACCGTTCAAGCAGCTCTGCTTTTTGGGACCAGTTAAAGGCAACAGATGCTCCAGATACTCACAGTATGCCCACAAAATTCCTGCCTAACCTCATATCTTTTTTTTTTTTTTTTTTGCCTACTGATCTTCCCTATGATAACAGACAAGCTTTGTCAGATCTGGGAACTGAGCCCACCAAGACCTCTGGTACCCAGCACCTTCACTGTATTGCTGGGACATCCTGCCATGCTCTCAGCCCTCCCCCAGCATCAGCTGTTGCATGCTACCAGCAGAGAGCAAGCGTTACCTCACCTCACCCAGGCAAACAGGAAAATCAACCGAGAGTGCCAACTCATCACTTCCCAGACTACTTAAAAGTCACCCTAAAAGGCGTTAACGACGCCAGCATCACCCCCACCCCGGGTATTCCTTGTCTCTGAACACAGCCGTGGGACAGGCATTGCTGGAGGAGGAGCAGTGAGGAGCTCCTGGTCTCACTCCTGGCAGGAGCAGCTGCGCTCCTTGGTTCAGGAAGCAAAGCCAGGGCAGCGTGACAAGGGCGAGAGAGCCTGAGCCCGGATTTTCCCACTGACAAATGCAGGAAGCTAAACAGTGTTGCGCTCAGTCACCTGGAAGAGATTCAGATCACTGAGCTGGGAGTTAACTATTCCTGCTCTAGCTGAGCACAGCCCTGCCGCAGCAGCTTCGTTTCTGCCCCAGCATTTTCTGCAATCCTACTGCTTTTCACAGCAGCACAGCAAACCAGCACCTTCTGTTTGTTTCACCTATACAGGCACAGAGTTTATTGGAATTTTGCTTTTCCATCTCAGGAATGCTGAAACAACAGCTTCAAACGAAGCGAGAAGCTTACAGGGGTGAGGAGCTTATTTAAATCCTTGGAATTTACACAAAGTTCCAGATTTTGTAACTTGAATTGCTTCTGGACAGACCAAACACTTGGACAAAAAAGGGAGTAGAGGGGATATACTCTGTGACACACAAATTCCACTGCCTGCTCATTTTCATCGAGTTGCTCTCTTTTTTATCAGCTCCATCAGGAAAAGCCGACCATTAAATTCATGTCAAACACTTGACCAGTGGGGCAAGAGCCCCACTGCCTGGAGCCAGAAGGACTGATGGCAATGAAAGGTGCATTCAGCTACTTGAGAAGCCTGAAACAATGCGCAGCTCTCAGGGAGGTGGTTGAATCCTCATCTCTGTTGTGTTTAAAAGACACAGAGATGTGGTGCTGAGGCACATGGTTTGGCACCAGACTTGGCAGAGTTAATGGTTGGACTTGATCTTAAAAGTCTTTTCCAACCCAAACAATTCTAACTCAAAAAGGATGAAGTTTTCCTCCATGCTTGGGAGAGGGCAGAGAGATGTCTATTGCATCTCCAGGGACAGGAGTGCCCCTTCTCTGCACACCAGCATCTGGAGGAGGACACTCCAGAGCCCGATGTTCATTTCCCTAAGATGAAAATAACAAAGAACCCAGGAAGGAGCTGTTACAGCTGCAACTTTTAATAGGCTGTCAACTCAAATGGTAAATTCTGCAGAGGGGCTTTCCCAGGTTCATGTGACTTCTGCAATCTGCCTTTTCTAGAAAGGCCTCTGAAGTATCAGGGAGCAGCTTGGGTTAGCTTTTGCGCTAACCTTTGCTTCAATGACTGATCTAAACTCCATTTGATGGTGTATGTTGGTAGGTGACACTATGAGAACATACTGAATTTTTTGCTTCTGTAATCCAACAGCATTTCTCCAGTAGAGCAGCAAGAAGGAGCTCCCAGCCAGGCAGGTGAGAACAGCAATTCTCTATTCTCCTGGAGAAGGATCCATGCAATAATCAGAGCAGCCATGGCTGCTTTCAACAGCTGTTCAGTGGAGAAAATCCCTTAAAATTAGGTAGAAATCACAGAATGTCAGGTTGGAAGGGACCCCAAGGATCATCTGGCTCAACCTTTCTAGGTGAAGGTGTAAGCTGAAACGAGCTGGCACAGCTCCCTGTCAAGCTGCATCTTCAAACTGTCCCATGAAGGGGAATGCAGTGCTTCCCTTGGGAGATGATTCCAATGTCTGACTGTTCTCACAGGGGAACATTTTCTTCTGGAGTCCAATGGGAATCTCCCCAACAGCAGCCTGTCTATCACTCTTTGTCTTTTCCATGGGACTCCTTGTGAAAAGGGAGTCTCCATCCTCCTGGTAGCCACTCTGTGTACTGGCCCATGGTAATAAGGTCTTTCCTGAGCCTTCTCTTCTCAAGGCCGCACAAACCCATCTCTCTCAGACTTCCTTCACTGGTGCAAAGATCAATACACAGCAATGATTTACACTGACATCAAACCCTGGTGCGCCAGTCTTTCCTGCCTTGCAAGCAGTGTATTAAAAGGGGCTGCTCTTGGAGAGGGATGTTTCCATGTTTCAGCATTCTGCATGGAGAAGAAATTCATTCTCTGTATGTAAGTTGTAACCATCCTCGAATGTAAGAACCATTCCAAACTCAGGAGCCTTGCTGCAAGCAGGAGTCAGGATTTCCATGCAGTGACACAGTGAGCACTCAGGGCTGCAAACCAGAGCCTCACAAGCATGACAACACTCTGTAGGTGACCAATTCCTGCTTCCACATCACACACAAATGCACTTCACTCAGTGCAAGACCAAAAGGCATCAGTCTGGTGCAATATGCCACAGAGTCAAAGATCTTTAAGAATACTAATAGTAGATTCCACCACACACTTATACCCTCAAGCAAACAAAACCAGTTTATAAAAAGACCAGCATGCATTTGATTGGGAAAAAATTAATCAATGTCACTACAAAGCACTGTAAAAGCTCTGCTTTTTGCGTGAATATAGCCATGGAGCTGAGTGAGGATGCCAGCCATATCTGCCACAGATACTGTACAATGTTGTCCAACCACTTTATTGTTGTTTATGCTGCCTTCTGTCGAGGTATAAAACCACAAAAGCCTCTAATTTATAAACCTGTAACTTATTACAAATGTTTGTCCACTCTGCTTTTTGCTGAGAGGATCTTCACTGTACACAGATGTGAAGGTTCATTCTCAAGTTTGGAAGAGAAACACGTTTAGAGCATTACACAAAACCAGTCACGAGAAGTTCATTAGGGGATTACAGAGCAACCTTCAAGCCAGCTCCTGTAGCCATGATCTTACCTTGTGTTTTCTTCAAGAGCACTCGAATCCCAGCCCTCTCACTGCCATTATCACACTTCACACACAATTTTTTTTTTCTCAATACGTCTGTTTAGTGTCCAACATTCAAAATCCCTTCTTATCTGCCTTGCTAATAGAAATAGAGAAGTCTTCTCTAACTTGCCAGCCTTTTTTTCAGGGAATACATTTCTTCAGCCCTTGCAAACTTCAAAGCTATGGGTACAGATGGAAAATTTGGGGAAGCCACCACCCAATGTCAATCAGCAATGCAAGAGAGAGCAAGGAAGCAAGCACACAATAACCAGGTATGAAATCTGACTTGTAGTTTACTACATTAGCATAAACCAGTTTTGCATCCATATTAGGGACAGCAGCAGGTGACACACTATGGAAATGAAACAACCTTCCTGATCAAGCTTTGACAGTAAAAAGAAACTAATACACTTTTTTTTTTTTTGAGATAAAAAAAAACAGCAAAAAAAACCCCCACAAAAAATAGCAATGATGAGGATTTTAAAAATATAAGTTAAAAAAAAAAAAAAAGGAGAATGAGCTGCTATGTTATATCCCAGGCTGCATCAAAAGAAGTGTGACCATAGGAAGAGGGAGGTGATTCTGACTTGGTACTCTGGTCTGGTGAGACCCAACCTGCAGGACTGCATCCAGTTCTGGGGCCTCCAACACAAGGAGGACAAGGCCACTCCAAGGTTCTTCCTGAAGCCTCCCCTTCTCCAGGCTGAACAGCCCCAAATCTCTCAACCTGTCCCTGCAGCAGAAGTGCTCCAGTCCTTTGATCACCTTTGTGGCCCTCCTCTGGACTCACTCCAATAGCTCCATATTCTTCTTATGATTGGAACACCAGAACTGGATGAAGTATATGAGATGAGGTTTCACCAGAGCAGAGTAAAAGGGCAGAACCCCCTCTCTTGCCCTGCTGGCCACACTCTTCTAGATGCTGCCCAGGACACAATCTTTAATAAAGTGGTACAACATGCTATTTTCTAAAACCTCTTGATATTCAAAAGGAAGTTAGAGCTAATTCTACCAATAATGCCTTCTTGCAGAAAAGCAAAGTTTTTTGGACCAGGTGTTTTCAGCAAATTAAAAAGAAAAAAAAGAAAAATCAGTTTAAACTAGCCCAGAAACCTGCTCAGTTTCCCTTGTGCAAGTACTACTGCCTTTGTTAAAGCAAATGTTTACATGATGGAGAAAAAGAGGATTTACCCACACATTGGTCATTGCTTCCTGAGGAGCACTTTCAACCTCAAAAACAAGCAGGCACCTGCATCCCACTTGCAATAAAGGACAAGCGTCCAGTAACAATGCACATGCAGGAGAGAGTTTGAGGGATAGACTTAAGTTTAAAAGCAAGTGTCTCCACAAGAAGCATAATTCCAGTAATGAAATCTGAATTTCTCCTCCCATTTGTAAAGCCAAGCAAAAGGTCTGCACAAACCATTAATGTGAAAACCACACAGCAGAATTTGCCCTGAGTTGGGTTCTACTTTCAACAAAGAAGCACAGGAGGAGAACTGCCTGGAGAAACCTGGTAATAAAACTCTAAGATGCCTTGGCTAGGAGAACAAACATTTATTCTATTTCAAACACAAGGGAAAAAAAAAAAAAAAAAAGAAGCTAAAAAGCCCATGTTGTAATTTATATAAAAGTTTTCCTCATTTTATTGCATGAACAATTAAAAACGATGAATTAGTACAAATCTGTAGGTTGATAACTGGCAATCTGAACAGACACAAAGATATTTAAAACCCCGACAAAAGTAATTCAGTAAAACATTTCCTGTATAAAAGATAAAGTTCAAGAGATCAGTTAAGGAATTCCAGGCCTCTTTGTTTTCTTAACACAATCCTTTCCTGAAAAGAGTAGCACCTATTGAGCTGGGGAATCACTGGCCAAGGCAGGCACTGAAAAATGAGGGATTTTGTGTTTCTGACCCATCTGCAGGGCTGGTGCAGGCTCATGGCTGCCACCTGAGCAGCAGCAGAAGGTTTGAAAAGTGGAGAGCAACACCTCCCCCACAGATCAGGTTCAGTTAACCATGCTCCAAACGTGCAACCTGCAAAGCCACAGCTCACCCAGGGGACTAATCCTATGAGCACCCATGGGCAGGTAATCACATGGAATTGATGACAGAGATTTGGATCTGTAAAGTCTCCCCATGTGATGCAGAGTGTCCACGTACACCCAGGGCATTGGTGACAAGTGCAATGTAAGAGCTACTGAAAACTACACTGAGAATGGCACTGTTGATTCAAATCAACACTCGATGGTTAAGGCTGAGAACCTTTTGCAAAATGACAATAATGGGAATGACTTACCGGCAGGTTTGCACCAGAAAGCACAACATTAGAATGACTTTTATTAGTGTCTCCAAGAAATCTTACTCTCCTCAAGACTTGCAACTGGACAAAAACTACAACCTCAGAAAAAAACCAAACAAACAAAACCAACACCAAATCACCAACCAAGGGGAAAAAAAAAAAATCAAACCATAATCATATCTTCTAAAATCAACTGAATTTAAATATACACAAGGGAAAAGGAGATCAATACTTGGTATTATCCAGCAATTCTGAAATCAACTGGAAATTAGTGAAAGTAGTGAGCAGATCAATTTATCACTCTATTTCATCCTAATATTAAATATACAATAGGTACTACTTAAATCATAAGTACTTCAAAAGGCTAGTAAAGTTTACTAAGGTTCAGCCTGGTAGTGGATAGGTCAGAGACTATTCTATGACCTGTGTTTTGTGCAAATTAAGAATTCCAGTAACTGCAGATATGAAGGCCAGAGATGCTCTGCTATAGTGCTTTTTGGTGGTGTCCAGAAATAGGACAAAAAACAGTGGACACAAACTGCAAAATAGAAAGTTCCACCTCAACATGAGGAGAAACTTCTTTTCTGTGAGAGTGCTGGAGCCCTGTCCTGGAGTCTGCCCAGAGAGGTTGTGGAGTCTCCTCTGGAGACTTTCAAAACTCACCTGGACATGTTCCTGTGTGACATGCCCGAGGTGATCCTGCTTTGGCAGAGGGGTTGGACTCAGTGATATTCAGAGGCCCCTTACAACCCCTAACATTCTGTGATTCTATGATTTAATGGATGTGTTTAAGCACAGAGCTGCTGTAAGTGCGAATACATAGGACTACACGTGCAGATGAAATTACTTACCCAAGACACACATCTCTTAGTGTCTTTTAGTCATGCTGCAATGTGCAAGTTGAGTATAAAGCCAACAGCCTAACACATTTTGAAAAGCCATTAATGGTGACATGCTCCCTATGGCTGCGAGCAGTTGCTAAACTAGGAGAAGAGAGAAGTGAAGGGACGGAAAACAGTCCTGTTCCACTTTAAAGCAGGAGTCAGGGCTCTGGCACGCTGTCTTCATCAAGCTGCTGCAGCAATGGCTGGCAGATGCAGTTTGGAGAACAAGCCTGGAAACTGCAGTGGTTCTCCATACTGGAAAAAGATGGCACAAAACCCTGTACCTAGAAGGATACGTACCTACATACAACCCCCACAGCCTCCCCCAGAGGGGGCAGGAAGCGAATGTGACAGAACACACCTGCAGAGGGGAGGATAGCAGGGAGGGGAGGACAACTACTCACTTGCTATAGATAAGTCAGGGTTTGGATCTAGGCTTTCATCTGTTTCTGCCACAGCTCCTAAAATTCTTTCTCCTCAAGGCATGCATGTATAGGATACTCAACAAATATCTGAGTTTTCAAGTATCACCTTTTGCTGCTCAGGGTCTGCAAGGGTCTCAGCTATATGGCTGGCACCAACTCTACATCAACCAGCTTACTACTCACCTTCTTGAAGGAAAACTTGTGTGCTCAGGGGGAAAAAAAACCCAGAAATCAGTACCAGAACTCAGTGTTGGTAGTTATCAACACTATGGAAAGAAACCAAAACAAACTCTAAGGAAGAGTACTGAAAGCCTAACAGCATTGCTGGCACTTGGGGCACTACCACCCAAGCTCACCAACTCTCTTACACTACCCAAAGACAAACAATATGGAGAGACAAAGCCATTCCTTCTCTTACCTTCTCCTGGCACCTCAGGAGACACCTGGAGGAGGGAGAAATGCCTGGCATGCCTTTGTTGTTCTAAACCAATTCACAATTGATGCTCGAGTCCACTGCAAAGCACTAAGCCTCCTGCTCCCTTGCTGCTTTTCTCTCCATCTCTAGTGGAAAGTGAATCTGAACTGACCCCTCTGGAGGAAATTATGAAGAACCTTCTCTCACAGCTTTCTTGCTGTAATAAAAACTCTACTTACAAACTACCTTTTCTTCTCTTTTCTGGCTATCTGGGAATAAAACAACAGAGCTAATCACACAACGTCCTCAGAAGCCACACAGCTTGGAATATCAGAAAAGCACAGAGAGAAGCCATGACAGCTATCAATTAGCAACAGCAAAGATATAAACAGCAGGCAGCAGGGACACAGGCAGCAGCACTAAACTCTCACCTAGCCTGTGAGCACACCATGGTGTGCAGTTCAGGCAGAGGACACCACTGTGTAGGTACTGATCAGCATCATCTTTGGGCAACCATCCCAAATTCAGTTCTAGAGGAGTCAGATGATATGAAGGATGAGCATTCCTGCTGACATTCATAACTAAAAGCTTTGTCTGCACAGCTCCTTTGCATGTTATGGAGCTTCCTCCACCCCATCCTCACCTGTTGATCCAGACATCTTGCTTTAAGCTAAAGGATGGAGGTTCTAGTCACTTTCATTCCTTTAGAAAAGGACCATCACAACTCTTATTACTTATAAAAAACCCCCAAAGCTTTAAAATTGCCAATAGATCTGTGTCACTGCAAAATACAAGAAAAACAGAGAAGATGCCTTTCCAAACTAACTGCAGTGCAGAAGAGCATGCTGGCAATCTTTCTCTCAGCATTGCCAAGTGTGCTTTATTGAAAATACAGGCAGCTTTTTTCTAAGATCATTTGAAATCATGGGGAATTTAGTTGGATTTCTTCCCACGTGAAGCAATTCTAAGACATCTAGAGAGCATGCTTTTGATGGAGGCACAGAACATGAGAGAGAAGCAGGGGCAGTTATGTAGGGATAGCTGAATCTTGGTTTTTGGTTTTTTTTTTCTAAAGGATCAAGGTAATGAAAAGTCTTTCTCCAAACCTTTCTTTACACATTTGTTGCTATCACCTCTAAGACAGTTTGGAGACAGATCTCTGTCTTTTTGATGTTGCATAACGTAGTTAGTTGTGGGAAAGAAATCAGACAAACCACCTAAAACCACCACCCTTAAAGGTATCAGCTTTGGATACAACTGATGACCTCCACCAAGTGCCTGTTTGGAAATATCACATACACATCCACTACATCATCTCTACAGTTATAAGCAAAGTCACACCAAGATCCAGAAGAGACATCCAACAGATAGGAAAACAAAGCAAAACTACCCCACTCAGATAGCACTTATTAACAAAAAAGATCATTCAGACTGCTGGCCATTCCCTGAGGTCCAAACTAATCCTCTGTTCTTAGTTAGGTTTCTCTATTCTTAGTTACGTTTCTCATGGAACAGCAGCAATTTCACTCCAACGTGGTAAGCAGGACATCAAAGCAAGAGCTGTGTAGAATAATCACACCTTGGGAAAAACTAAACTAACAGAAACCAGTGACTGAAGGAGGTCTGACCTCCTTGTGTTCGATCTTATGTTGAGAGGAATTCTCTTGAAGTCTGAGTTATCAGAGTTCTGAGAAATAATACTAATTTTTAGATGTTTAAATGTTTCAGTAAAGAATGAAGGCCTTTTAAGGATGTATCAAGATGACATATGGATATATCTAGATGATATTTAAGAATGCTCCCATGCTGTCCCTGCCCACGGCAAGGGTGTTGCAACTTCCCTTCCAACCCAAACCATTCTATGAATCTACAAATAATAATGAGTACACTAGTAGCTGTAAGCTGCTTATTTTGGAGGCACTGATTGTACAAATGCTGCAAGGGGCTGGAAACTAGGCAACAGGGAACCCCAAAACCAAATGGCTGAAGGAGATGATGCCTTCCATCACAGGGATTTTGGTCAGGTGTGTTTCAAATTCTTGCTCAGACAAAAGCAGAATGCTCTTAAAAAATACTATTAAGAGATGAAGCTCTGCATTTCACACCTGTAATCCATCAGGTTGGAAGACAGGAAGGCCATTTCACAACTTGTACTGATCCATCTCAATAAGCATTGCTAAATTGGACGTAACCACTTCAATAACTCTCTTTCCAACCACACTGTTAAGCTTACAGATCAAGTCTCATGTCAAAGTCACCTAACTAAAACTCTAAAAGCAGTGAAGCCCTAGCTGTTGCCTGCAGGATTCATTCACTCCTGATCTTAGTTCCTTAGAAAGATCACAGCCCACACTTCAAAATGTTAAAGCTATCACCAGGTTTACCATCACCTGGCTTCCACAGATTAAAGGGCACTTTTAGGAATTAATCTCTAAGCAATTTTATGCAGGGTGATTACACAAAGCAAACGAAGGGAAGGCAAAATGCAGTGGGGATGCTTTTAGAGTCTGTGCATATATCTCCAAAGTGCTGCAGAGCAGAAGAGGACTTGTTTGTTGCTGGACTGCTGAAGGCACTCCTATGTCAGGTAATACAATGATTGTCCTCACAAAGAAATTTGGGTGATTGCTGCTTTCATTTAGCTGTGTGCACATCCCTTCTTCTAAACTACTACCTAGGTTATTTGTTCTTTGAAGCACACCACAGACATGTTGCACAGGTTGGTGTAAAACCTACCTTCATAGCCAATTTGAAGACCATCCCTTTTTTTTTGGATTGTGTAAACAAAAACCCACCTCAAAACAAGGACTCTCGCCACAGGATAGGAAAACAGCTGGTTTGCTGGATGCAGCTGCCCCATCACAAGCATGTGGCAAAAGTGGCTGCTGCATTTTAGGTGCTGGAGGAACAGCCTACAGTATCAAACCCTGACAGATACATTTCTAGCCAAAGAAATCCTTCAATGCACTGCCATTTGTGCTGTCTGCATGAGCCAGCTGATGATACTTAACTTCTCTGCAACCGGTGGGTTTTCCTAAATGCAGGATTTTGTGAACGTTGTAGCCTCTTTTAACACATTCTGGATGCAGTGTGATGCACAGAACGCAGCACCAAAGCTAGGACGCTCTGAGAGAAACTGAAGCAAAATAATCATTCTTGTTACGTTATTTAAAATCCAGCCCCTGGATTAGAGTGTTCTTGCTTAAAGTGACTGACTTCACACCCTTTGGACTTCTAAGCCATCAGGAAAATCACTCAGTTGACATGTGCCTTCTCTGCCCAGTCTTCCTGGGTGAGGTTTTTCAAATTATTCTGGAAGTCAAGAGCAAAGTTCTCACTGGTGGCTTGAGCAAAAGGATTGCTAAAGAAGAGGTTTACATCCAGCGGTGCTGCATTTTCAGAGTCCCATGAGTCCGTGTCTGTGCTGCTGGAGTCTTCAGTGGTGGTAGGTGGGTAGCTCAGCTGCTCCAGCTGATCAATAATGTCTGTGATCTGGAAGGCTGAGCTGGACTCCGAGCGGACGGAGTAGGCAGGGAAGTTCACCATGGAGCTGGCCTCCGAGTGGTTGGCAGAGCCATAGGTGTGCAGGGAGCAGGTTCCGTTGAGCGGCAGGTTAGTGAGGGAGCTGCTCTCTGAGCGGTTATTGAGGAGCGAGCTTGTTTCAGATGGGCTCAGCAGACTTTGCATCCTGCTTGCTTGAGCTTTCACCTCAAACAGCTCTGAAGTATGTGATGGCCTCTCATTGCCATTGAAATCACTCCCTTCCTCAAATTCAAACTCATCCTCCACGTTCATATCTACGGCTTCGGTGGAGTATCTGTCAGGGCTTGATTGGGTAGAGTTTGCCGTCTGCTGAAGGGGGTCTGCACTGAAACCAGGAGACTCTGGCACATGCTTATTAAAATCAGAACCCTTCAGCTCTAAGCCACTGTACACATAGGAAAATGCCTCAGAACCCCCAGCAAAAAAGGAAATTTCTGCTGGGTCATCATCAATGAACTCCTCTGACACCTGCAACTGGGAATTTGCCAACGGTAAAAGAGGGGCACCCCGACTGCCATGCTGACGTCTTGGTTCAGCAACAAAAACACCTGTGGCAAAGTCATCCTCATCATTGTCATTTTTACACACAGCAGCCCTGCTCTCATCACTGCTCCTCTCTACATCTAGATCTACACCACAACCACTCTCAACAACAGGACAAGCAGCGTTACAGTTTCCTGCAACACTACCAAACCCAACACCTTGGAGCACGGGAGATCCAGGCTGCTGCATCAGTTTCCTTCCCACTTCTTCTGCTGGTGCTGCAGTATTTTTTTCTGGAATCCTTGTTTGTGGCACTCGGGGGTCCAACGAGGAAAGGTTGGTTTCAGCAAAGATGGTCAGGACAGGAGTAGAAGTGGCCGATGAATGAACTGAGTGGAAGGGGGCAGCTGCTGAGGCAGGAGACCCTGGGGTTCTCAGACCCTCAGTGAAAGCGATACTCTAAGAAGGGGAGTTAAAAAAAAAAAAAGGCAGAAACAGACAAACAAAGAAAAAAATTATAACACAAAAACAAATGCAACATCCAGTTCTCGATGCAGACAGGTTAAGTGCTTCAAAAGAGCTTCCTATACAGCAAACAAAACACTGCATACAGAAACAGATCCAGCAGTCACAGTAAAGGGCAAGATTTTTTTCCTCAATTCTGGTAATTGAATGGAAAATTACACCCAGGTATTTTATAGCCTTTGCTGAAAAAGAATCCACAAGGGAAAGTAACCAAATGACAGCAAAATCCTGTGGTCCTTCCTTAAACTCTGATCTGTTAAACAAGACTTGCACAGAAAGCATCTAGAGAGTACCTGAAGATAAACTAATTCTCTGAAGTAGTAACATACTAGAAAACAAGACAGATTTGTTTCAGTTCAGTTGAACCCTGAAAAGAAAAATATTACTTCCTTTAGACTTCACTGGCTACCGCTATCACAACTGACACCACCCATAAAAAGAAGAAAAGCTGCAGCAGGGACAAAGATCAAACAGCAAAAGCAACCCCAGACAAACATGCCACTGGGAGCACCTTTCCTTCACTATCACCTCAGGAAGCTGGCTGTCAGCTGCCCTTCCTGGCTTCAGTGTAGATGGTGCTGGAGAACTGACCTGTTTTGGCACATCTGTGTTGGAAGTGCGAGTGGATGCTCTGGCTCTGCTGTGCCTCCTGCAGAACAGAGAGCATCCTGAGTTTCCAAGACATGAATCAGGCTCCTCCCTTCCCCAGTGTTCAGCTACTGCCACTCTAGTAAGCAGCTGAAACGCCTCAAGCTGTGTTTAATCATGTTTTGTTAATGATCAGTTCAAAATCTTAGAGGTCACAAGAGCTGTATATTAAACAAGTAAGAAACGTACAGAAAAAGGAATCAAGACAGATTTTTCATACCACTGAAGAAAAACTCAAGAGCAACTTGGGGCAGAAGCCTAAATGCACACTTAATTTAACTTCTTCCTTTGTCACAGGATGTTAAAGGTTGGAAGAGACCCAAAAAAGATCATTGAGTCCAACCCCCCCTGCCAGAACAGGGCCATACAACCTATCTTCGGTCACAGAGGAATGCATCCAGACAGGCTTTGAAAGTCTCCAGAGAAGGAGACAGTACAAACATCTACAAATGAATGGCTTCAAGACCAGAATGAGTTCATGTGTACCAATTTTATGAACAATTTACAACTGAGTCAACCCTGCAATCTGAGGCATAAAAAACTCTGTGTCACACCCCAAAAAGTGGTATCCTGCATCAGACTCATGGTTAGATTCATTCTATGTCAATAGCTTACTAGAAAATGAATCTTTCCTACAGAAAAGCAGCTTGACTAGAGTCCAAGACATACTATTTAATCATTAATTAATATTTAATAAATGACTACATAAATAAGTAAAAGCAAATTAATGCAAGCTTCTTAAAATTCCTATTAAGTTCCTATAATTGTTCAACTGAAAGGGCTATGAAGACTTTAGACAGGATGGTTTCATATCAAAGCAAAGGACAATTTTATAATGAAAATGTAGATTCTTAATGTAGTGATAATGCTTAGAAATGGTTATTTAAGGTCAGACTTGCAGATCTCAAGTTCAACTATATGCACTCACACTGTCTGCTCCCATCTCTGCAGTGAGGTACAGACAAATCCCCACTAAATCTTTGAAATGTTATACTGTTTTAGATAGCTGAGCCACACAGTGCCCACAGACTGTAAAACGCAACACAGAAACTTTCCTAATCTTCTTTCCATCAGCACTAAATCACAATATTTTTTTTCAAATTCAGGTCAGCTACTTCAGATTTGAGGTAGACCTCCATAACTGAGAAGTCAGCACATGATTATGCCTTCTCCAAGTACCACTGAGAAACACTTAGGAAATAAGAGCACCGTGGAAGCCTCAACTGCATTTCCCTTCCCCAAATTAAGTGCACTTACCTCTCATATGGGGTTTTCTTCATCCCACTGTCCTTAATATAATCCACTAGCTGCTTCTGTGTTCGTCCACTGTGAACCCACAAAAGTACAAACGTTAGCACAGAAGCATAGGATGGCTTAGGTTGGAAGGCACCTCAGAGACCATCTACTCCAACATCCCCACCATGGCAAATAACATCTTTCAATCAGACTCAGCTGCTCAAGGTCTCATCCAACCCAGCCTTGAATACCACCAGGGAGAAGGCATCCACAACCTCCCTGGGCAAGCTGTTCCAGAGTCGCACCACACTCATACTTAAGAGCTTCTTCCTAAGATCCAGTCTAAATTTACCCTCCCTCAGCTTCAAACCATTTCCCCTTGTCCTGTCGCCAGACACCCTTACGAAAAGTCCCTCTCCAGCCTTCCTGTAGGATCCCCTCAGGTATTGGAAGGCAGCTATAAGGTCAAGTGAATGAGAATCATAGATGGAATGACTTCAGAATGCTCTTTCCTTTTGATCTTGTCTTCTAAGATAGAAGGAATTTAGCTTTAATAAATCTGTTATGTTTCTCCCTACCTGTATCTGAATGATGACCCTCTGGTGAAGAACACTGCTTTGGCTTTTGGCTTTGGCTGATCAAAGAGCCTAAAGAATGTGTGATACTCAACACAGATTTTCCAGAAGTTTTTACACTCATCTCTACTTCCCATAAGAAACTCCAATGTATCTTGATAGGGGCCCTGAGAATGAAATATGAAAGTTAGGTAGCACATAAAATAGCAAGAGAAGAGAAAAGGAGAGTACAGCAAGTGTCACCAAAAAGACTGAACTCCTGTAAGATGCAGTGTTTTGTTAAGCCTTGGGTTTATTTTTCCTTTCTGTCTTACATTTACACGTTTATAGCTACATCAAGGAGAAGCTGAGGCTGACACAAAAAAACTAAAAATCTAACACAACAGACATGAGAGAAAGATTTTTACTTGAGAAAATATTTTTACTTGAATGATGAATCCAAGTCTACCTCACTGAAGCTGTTTGATAAAATTCCAAACTCTAGATTTTTTGGTAATAAAATGAAATGTATTTTACACTGACGAGCCCACTATTAGAGTAAAACTTACACAGACCTCTGGGTGGAGTTTAATAAGGAATCTTTTCCTCTTGAAGCTAATTTTCCGGACCTTTGACCAGTTGAATGTATTGATTTTTGTATTGCCCTGAATTAAAACAGTAACAGTTAGCTAAAACAGTCAAAAGCAGTTAAAACAGTTAAACGATGATGCTGGGAAAAGCTGGGAAACGCTTCAGGAGTCAGGGCAGCAAACAAAACTCTGTTGGGGGTATATGAACATATGCATGTGCGCACATATCACTCCCAAACCTTGTTGGATTTTTATTTCTGGTGACAAGATTCTCTGACACAGTAACATCATTCATCATGATAAGCCAAAGTGACTGCCACATTCAGATGAAGGTGATGGTTAGACAATTGTTCTCCAGTACAAAGTGATCAAAAATAAAGGAGTGCACTGGTCCTAAGGAAGGGGGAAAGAACTTCTTCCTAATCTCCAGTCTCAATCTTCCCCCTTCCAGCTCAAAGCCATTGTTGCTCATCTCATCACAATGAGCCCTTGTAAAAAGTCCCTACCAGCTCTCCTATAGCCCCCTTCAGGTACTGGAAGGCTGCTCTAAGGTCTCCCCAGAGCCTTCTCATCTCCAGTCTGAATTCTTTCAGCCTGTCCTTTGATGCTCTCCTTTCTCTACCAAGGACAAACTGCAACAAACAGTATTTTGGGGGCTTCAGTGACACCCCCTTGAACATCAAAAATTGCTAAATTTAAAAATTGTCAGAGATACCCAAAGTGCAAATGAAGGACTGATTCCCAAGAGCCGCTAATGGAAGGACAGAGCCACGTATCCAGCGCCTCCCTCCTGCTTTACCTGGAACACCAGCACACCCATGTGTGAAACAGCCAGGCTAATTTTGGTGCCCTCTCGGTCAGAAGCAAGGTGAAACCTGATGCCATACATCTCCAGTTTGCGAGCAATTTCAAGCACTTGAAAGTCTGATTCGGCTGGAGTTTGACCCCTATAATGAAGAATAACAAGAAATAAAGTTTTAAGAACAATCCAATTCTGTAATATTGTCAGGGTGGTCAATGCACTTCAGTCTGAACTAAGGCACTACAGGAGATTTTTCTATCTCATCTACCTGAGTACCTTCACTCCAAGTATGACACTGAAACGTCTGTAATAGAAGTAATATGCAGCAGCAGCAGATGATCAGTCTAAAATGTGTCCCACAGACTGAGGTATATTGTGGCATTAACCAGTTCAGAGATTATCTAGTTCTGAGATTTTTCAGTTTAGGAACAATTAAGTTGAACAAATCCCAGTTTGATGAAGCTCCTCTTCTTCTGCTTGTTTGTACACACATTAAGAAGTGACAGACAGAAGAGCACCACAGACAGCACAATAGAAACAAAACAAATATTGCTGTGGAATGCCCCATTTCAGTAAGGGTTTCAGGACTACATCAGAATTATTAAAATCATAGAACTGTTTGGGTTAGAAGAGGCTTTTGAATTCATCAAGTCCAACCACCCACCTAGAGCTCACAATCCCACTGCTGCAGTTAAGCCACTGAACCACATCCCTCAGCACCACATTGATGTGTGTTTTAAATACCTCTAGGGACGGGGACTCCACCACTTCCCTGGGCAGCCTGTTCTAGAGCTCGAGAACCTTTCCTGTGAATCACAGGATCACAGAATGGCCTTGACTGGAAGGGACCTCAGAGGTCATCTACTCCAACCTGGCAGGGACATCTCTCAATTCAACCAGGTTTTGCAGTGGCCTCATTTATTCTGACCCTGAACATCTCCAGAGAGGGGGCATTCAAAACCACTCTGGGCAAGCTGTTCCAGAGTCTCACCATCCTCATACTGAAGGATTTCTTCCTAAGTTCCAGTCTAAACCTACTCTCCTTTCAGCTTAAAACCATTTCCCCTTGTTCTGTCACTAGATACCCCTATGAAAAGTTCCTCTCCAGCCTTCCTGTAGGATCTTTTCAGATATTGCAAGGCAGCTCTAAGGTCCTCCCGGAGTCTTCTCCAGGTTGACCAACTCCAGCTCCCTCAGCCTATTCCCATAGTAGAGCTGCTTCAGCCTTTGGATCCTCTTTGTGGCCCTCTTCTGGACTTGCTACCACAGTTCCATATTCCCAGTCTGCACTCCTCAAGCTTGTAGGAGCCAAAGAACAGTGCATCTCCAAAAGAAAAATCTCAGCCCTGCCTGTCAGGGTGTCCTGTTGCACACATCCTGTCTGTGCTCCCAAAAGGCACATTCTGGAGCAGGGGCAGCTGGGGAGCAGTGCTAGGCAGCCACTGCTGTGCTGCAAGTGGTTACACACCAGCAGCAGTTTCAAAGTATTACCCTCAGATGTTAGCTACAGACTAATCTGCACAGACCAGTCTGAAAGCAATCTGGTCTAATTTTGTTCATCCATTAAGCAGATAAATCTGCTTAACCTTCCCCAGGTCACCGGACAACAGACTACCTACTACAAGTATTTTGCAGCAAAAACTGCTGTCAGCACAGTAGGTGTTGAAGCATAAAGGTTCCTTACATATCTGCAACTATATGAATATTGGGGCTGTGTAAAAATGTTGACCCAAAATAAATGCTGTTAGGTGGCTTACAGAGCATTTAAACCCAGGGATTAACAGAGAGATGAACTGCCAAAAAGCTACACGCGAAGAAATTGCTTTGACTAGGTAGAAACCTTAAGTTGTAGTTTTTTCTAATATACAAACAATGGAAACTCTCTAAATCATGGACAAGTAGACCTAGCAAGCTGTGAAAGGGCATGAGAGTAACACAAAATATATATAGGAATCTACTAAATCACCTCTTTCTTTCCTGATTTATGTACACAGACACACCCAAAAAAACAGCCATGGCCACCTGAAGGCAAACAAACCATTCTCTTTGATTTTGAGCTACACTCACCTCACAGCCTGCTTGCAGGAAGGCAGCAAACATTCTGTTTGAAGTGTCTGGGCTGCCAGGACTGAACTGCACCACCAGCAGTGCATCACCTTCAAAACACAACCTTTTTCTTTTTTTTTTTAATCAACTACAGAAATAAGTAAACTTAACTCAAGCTCTTGCTGAAGGATCTATAATGTGGCTAAGTAATGTGCTGTAATGTGGATAAGGGAAGACCCCCTGATGTCATCTACTTGGAGTTGTGTCAAGTACGTGAAACTGTCCCATGATGTCCTGGTCACCAAATTGGAAAAGCATGGACTTGAAGGGTGGTGCACTGGTGGGAGAAGGAATTGGCTGGGTGGCCACACTCAGAGAGTTGCAGTCAATGCCTCAGTGTCCAAATGGAGACCAGTGACAAGTGGCATCCCTCAGGGGTGTGTCCTGGGACTAGTGTTGTTTGACATCTTTTAGTAACATGGACAGTGGCATTAAGGCACCCTCAGCAAGTCTGCAGGTGACACCAAGTTGTGTGCCCCAGCTGACATGCTGGAGAGAAGGGATCCATCCAGAGGGAGTTTGGAGAGGCTAGAGAAGTGACCCCAAGTCAACTTCATGAAGTTCAACAAGGCCAAGTGCAAGGTCCTGCACCTGAGTTGGGGCAACCCCAAGCACAAATAAGGGCTGGGCAAGGAATGACTGAGAGCAGTCTGGAGGAGGAGGATTTGGGGGTGTGAGCTCATGAAAAAATTACCATGAGCCAGCAATGGTAACTGGCAGCACAGAAGGCAGCCTTGTGTTGGGCTGCATCAAAAGCAGTGTGAGCAGGAGGACAGGGAGGGGATTCTGCCCCTCTGCTCTGCTCTGGTGAGACACCACCTGCAGCACTGTGTCCAGTTCTGGTGCCCCAAACTACATGAAGGACATGGAATCATTGGAAGGGGTCCAGAGAAGGGCCATGAAGATGATCAGAGGGATGGACTGAGAGAGTTGGGGCTGTTCAGCCTGGAGAAGAGAAGATTCTGGGGAGATCTTAGAGCGGCCTTCCAGTAAATGCAAAAATAAAAATGTGCTTGCACGAGGATGAAAAGAGGGAGAAGCATTTTGTCCCTTTAACTGCACTGTGCATGACCAGGAAGGAGACGAATGCCCAAGCTCCATGCTCCTGCTCACTTCTTGTACCAGAAATGAAGAAAAGCCTGTCTGCACAATGAGAAAAGACAGGACCTTCACAGCTGCTAAAAATAGAGAAGGGTGGCCAACACAGTCCAAGTGGCCACAGGTGAAGGGACGTGTAAGGAAGTCACAGCTATCTTTAGGACTGGAGTGCTCCCAAAATTACATCTCCCCATCAAAATTGTTTCCAACAAAGCAAGTGGATTTCCAAACTGCTCAAGTACTGCTAAGGCTGGGTTATCACCTTTCTAACCACATGCCTGCTATGCCATGCTTTTATTCTTACTCTGGTTTGAAAGTGCATCTCTAAAACACTGCTTTGAAATAAGAGAGCAGCCTGGCAGACGAGGACTTGGGGGTGATGCTGTTTGAGAAGCTGGACATGAGTCAGGAATGGACGCCTGCAGCCCCGAAGGCCAATGGCATCCTGGGCTGCATCAGAAAGAGTGTCCAGCAGATGGGGAGAGGTGATCCTGCTGTTTTTTTCCGGTTAGATCTCACCCAGAGTCCAACTAATGGGTCTCCAGCATGAGAAGGACAAGAAACTGTTGAGGCGGGTCCAGAGGCCATGAAGATGATCAGGGAGCAGGACCATGTCTCCTGCGAAAACAGACTGAAAGAATTGGAGCTGTTCAGCCTGGAGAAGAGAAGGCTCCATGGAGACCTTAGAGCAGCATTTCAGTACCTGAAGGGGACCTATAGGAAAACTGAGAAGGGATTGTTTAGAAGGGCTTGCAGTGATAGGATGAGGGGCAATGGTTTGAAACTGGAGCAGGGTAGATTTAGGTTGGACATCAGGAGGAAGGTTTTCACAGTGAGAGTGGTGAAATACTGAAACAGGTTGCCAAGGGAGGTGGTTGAGGCCCCATCCCTGGAGACATTCAAGACCAGACTCGTTATGGCCCTGGGCAGCCTGCCCTAGTGGGAGTTGGACAAGATGACGTCTGAGGGTCCTTCCACCCTGATGCAATCTGTGAATCTGTGAAAGATTTGCAATTATGTTACCAGCCTGGCTGTGCCTGGTGGAATTCACACTGAACTATGAACACTGAACTAATTAAAAGCACACTTACGACATAAGGAGTATTTTCCTGTTAACCCTTCTCTGACTTCTTCCTGACAGGCAAAAAATACAAACTTTCCTTTACTGCAAAGAATGAGTGGAACTTTTTTGAGTAAAAGATCAAATCTAATAGACAAAATGATCCTCACTCACTCAGAAGACATTCACAATCCTTCCATCAAGGGAAGTGAACCAAGAAAATTCTACACAAGGATAAGTAACTCACTCGGACCCAGGCACAAGATTAACAAATGACTTTTTCTGTGCACGGTCTGGATGTTCTCAAGCCAGAACTAAAAAACCCCACAACGTATCTCAAGTTGGAAAGCCATCAGCCTGTATTGCAAGATGTGCCCTTGTGGCAAAGAGAGACAGTAGTATACTGGGGTGTGTGCGTGCAGCAGGTCAAGGGATGTCCTCCAACCAACTCTGCTATGCTCTGATGGGACCACACCTGGAATACTGTGTCCAGTTCTGAGCAACCCAGTTCAAGAGAGACAGGGATCTGTGGGACAACGTCCAACAGAGAATTACAACTGTGACTGGGGGTTTTGAACTTCTCCCCCATTTCTCCTGCGAAGAAAGACTGAGAGGCCTGGAGCTGTTTAGTCTGGGGAAGTCTGAGAGGGGACCTTACTGATGCCTACAAGTATCTGAGTGGTGGGTCTCAATATAAAGGTGCCAGTCTCATTTCAGTGGTGTCCTGTAATAGGACAAGGGGCTACAAAATGTAACACAGAAAGTTCCACCTCGGCATGAGGAGAAACCTCTTTACTGTGAACGTGCTAGAGGCCTGGAACAGCCTGCCCAGAGAGGCTGTGAAGTCTCCTCTGGAGAATCAAGATCCAGCTGGATAAGCTCCTGTGTGATCTGCCTTAGGTGATCCTTCTTTGGCAGGGGAGTTGGACTCAATGACCTCTGGAGGTCCCTTCCAAGTGTTAGCTGTATCCAACTTATCTTGCTCAGTGCAACTGGTATTTAACTCACACCATCTTAACATGCAGCATGAATGACCTTCACAAAGGAGTATCCATCAGGGCTATACATTACTCCTCACTTACACATGCTTTCTGTGGAACTCCAGAATCTTTCCGTCGATTCTCTCCTGGTTTGGCAAATACTGATTTGTTTTAAGGTGTTCTTGATCCTCCGCTTCATCGAAATCTCCAATTTCAGCTATTGCAGAAGACAAAACAATGTTAAAGCAAGAAAAAACAATGGAGAAGGACAATGACAGAAAACATTCCAGTATGAACATCATTTGGAAAATTTAGACTTCTTTCCAATCAAAGATGTGAATCTTCTAGAAGACCTGTGACATGGTCTAAACATCGCTTCCTTACCTCATGCCAAACCACTATGATACAGTTTAACTTTTCTAAATATATGTAAAATAGTTATGAACAAGCCTATTTGGGAAGAGGGCAAATGACATTTGAGGAATTATCCAAAAATAAATAGATAGCACACAGAGAAAGAAGTGTTGTTTGAGTAAGTCTGCATCTTGAGTTTTGGTCTCCCCACTACATTTCCAGGCCTTTCAGAAACAATGTTATGGATTTCATTGTATTATAGAATGGCTTCGGTTGGAAGGGACCTCAGAGACCGTCTACTCAAACTGCCCTGCCATGGGCAAGGACACCTCTCAACTAGATTCAGCTGCTTACAGTCTTGTTCAATCTACCCTTGAACATCTCCAGGGAGGAGGCATCCACCACCTCTCTGGACAACCTATTCCAGAGCCTCGCCACTCTCACACTAACGAACTTCTTCCTAAGATCCAGTATAAACCTACTCTTCATCTTCAAACCATTCCCTCTTGTCTGGTCTCTAGACACCTTTACGAAAAGTCCCTCTCTGGCCTTACTGTAGGCTCCCTTCAGTTATTGGAAGGCTGCTACAAAATTCCCTACGCAATCTTCTCTTCTCCAGGCTGAACAACCCCAGGTCTCTCAAACTATTCTCACAGCAGAGGTGCTCCAGCCCTCCAATCATTTGGACAAAGCAGAATGGTTTTTAAGCTGAGGGAGAGTAGGTTTAGACCGGATCTTAAGAAGAAGTTCCTCAATATTAGGGTGGTGAGACTCTGAAATAGGTTGCCCAGAGAGGCTGTGGATGTCCCCTCCCTGGAGGTGTTCAAGTGTTGGTTGGACGAGGCCTTGAGCAACCTGGTCTTGTTGACAGGTATTCTTGCCCATGGTAGTGGGGGTGGAGTAGATCTCTGAGATCACTTCCAAACTAGGCCACGATATAACACAGAAGGAGATCTAAAGAAGAAAAGATGACCATGAATTGAAGGAGCAGAACAGCTTCCATGACAGAAGACATGAAATGTCTTTCGCTTGACAAAGAAAAGCATGAGGCTGACAGAACATGTGGCAGATGTATATAAAGAATTCCAAATGGAATAAATATTCTTTTTTAGAGCAATGTATTTTTTCTTATACTAAAATGCAAAGCTAAAGTATTAAATTCAAATGTAACACTTTTTAAAAGACAAAAGGACATACATTATCTTGCAAACCTCTGCAAAATTAAGATGGGAAGCTGAAGTATGCCAGAAATATAAGCAAATTCACAAATCAGACAAACACATGGAAGGGAAGTCCATCTAGCTCAACTAAATGAAGAGTTGCAGAGTCAGTTTCTGACTTAAAAAGGCCATGTGCAAAGATTACTGGATGGATGCAGCAAAGGAAGCATCACCACATGCCTGCTCCATTTTTGAAGACTTCCCCAGAGCATCTGCTATCAATTACTGTCAGAGAAAGAAGAGTGGACTAAATGAACTCACAATCTTGTCCAAGGCAGCTGTTCTTGAAAAGCCAGTACAGGAAACAAGATAATAAAATAAAATTGAAAGGCGAATATTGGAGAATAATTTCTGTTAAAAACAATCAGATTCTTGCTCACTTTTTTTTTCACAGGGTAGAATCAAACTAAGCAAGGCCAGATTCTGAGATATGCTCACTAGCTCCACACTGCACTTGGGAGCGGAGAGTTTAACCTGCAAAATCATCAGCAGAATGTAATTGTGCTTCTTATGCAAGAGAGATCTGCCCTTGCAATCAAATTCCCATAACTATTGTTATTATCTCTAACTAATAGCTATTTAACAGTTCACATATTAAGAGGTAAGTATCATTTAAGAGCTTTTTTTTCAAGCCAGCAAGGAGGCACAAACCCCCTTTTCTGCAGCTCAGGTAACAGATGTGTAAACACTCCATTACTTAGCTGCTGCTTGAACTGATGAGGTGCCTGATCCTATTCAAGGCTGGTAACCCTACTGCTGAACTTGCTATAGTGCATTTCTAGTTTTATTTCAGCCCAGTTTTTTTACAGACTCATCATCATCAGACTCATCATTCACAAATTCATCTCCCCCAGCCAGAGCAAAATGAACTGAAGCCAAGGAAGCAGAAAGGCAGACAGCAGCAGCTGCCTGGAAGATGAGTGCCCTGGTGTGCAGAGGCAGGAAAAGCAGACAACATACAAAAGGGTTGGTTCCTTGCTGTCTCCACAAAGCCCCAAATCTGTTTTGTACATAAGCATCAACTGTTCCTCACCACAGCCAGCCCTGATCATCTCAGTGTCCAAAATCAGCAGGTTTGCTGCACGTGGAGATCGAAAAGCCACAAGACAGAAAATGCTGCTACCAAAAGCTTCTGTACATTCTGTACTTCAGTTTAGCAATGGCAACATCACCTGCTGGCACCACAGCTTGGTACTCACATTGCAGAAGGTGAGAGACCAGAAGAGCTGCTGTATTGTCACTGCAGGTCAATCGCTCCTCTGCCAAGTCTCTTTTGATTTGCAATGCAAACAGGTATCTGAAGAGAGAGTTACAAGCACCAGGGTTACAGGTACCACTTTGACACATGGAAGAATGGTAAAATGACTGAGCAGTACTTCAGAAACCCAGCATCTCCTCATTCTTCCTCTCCAAATCCAAGGCAACACAGAAGTCTTGCTACCAAGGATGGTCAAATTGAATCAAATAACCCATGTGTAATCCAGCACAATTCAATGAGACCTGGACTGGATGGAGAGCTGGGTGGAGAGAAAGCAAAGGACAAGTGCAGAGTCTTGCATCTGGGAAAGGACAAGGCCATGGAATGATGTAATGGTAAGTTGGGGATTGACCTGTTGGAGAGCAGTGTAGAGGAAAGAAACCCTGGTCCTGGTGGACAAAAGGATGACCACGAGCCCAGCAATATGCCCTGGTGGCCAAGAAGACCAATGGCATTCTGGGGTGTATTAGAAGGGTGTGGTTAACAGGTGAGAGAGGTTCTCTTCCCTCTCTGCCCTGCTAAGGCTACATCTGGAATACTGTGTCCAGTCCTGGGCCCCTCAGTTCAAGAAGGACCTCAGGGAACTGCTTGAAAAAGTCCAGTGCAGAGCCACAAAGAAACTGAAGGGAGTGGAACATCTCCCGGTTGAGGAAACACTGAGGAGGCTGGGGATCTTAGCTTGGAGCAGAGGAGACTGAGGGCTGACCTCATGTTTATAAAGGTGGGAAGGGCAGTGGCGGGAGGATGGAGCCAGGCTCTGCTCAGCCATATCCAATGATAGGACAAAGAGCAGCAGGGGGAAGCTGGGGCACAGCAGCTTCCTTGTGAACACAAGGGAAAACTTTGTCACCATGAGGATGACAGAGCCCTGGCGCAGGCTGCCCAGAGAGGTTGTGGTGTCTCCTTCTCTGCACACTTTCAAAACCCTCCTGGATGTGTTCCTGTGTCACCTGCCTTAGGTGATCCTGCTCTGGCAGGGGGGGTGGACTCCATGATGTCCAGAGGTCCTCTCCAACCCCTAGCATTCTGTGACTCTGTGATTTATCAGCACAAACCAACACACAGGAACAAGAAAGCAAAAGGAAAAACATGTTTTTAACAAGTTGGATTCCTGAAGTAACCACAAGTGTACTTTTTAGCTGGAAATAAACTTAACAAACACTTAATTGATTTTTATTTATCAGATAAAGAGATGGAAGTCCATAACTTGCTCTGCTGTCTTGTTAGAGTCAATGTGGCCCTGGGCAGCCTGATCTAATTGGAAGTGTTTCTGCTGACTACAGGGGGGTTGGGCAAGATGACCTTTGAGGGTGTCTTCCAACCCCATTTAATCTGTGAATCAAGTCACCAGTCAGCAAAAGTGCCCCTTGAAGAACACTGGTGACAAAACGTGAACAGGAGAGCAATTTTTGCTAGATGGAATTCAAGTGTAGGCTTCAGAAGTCTACATGACAAATCATTTATTAAAACACGTGCAGACTATTTTAAATACAGGTTGCTTATTAGTTATAGTATTTTCTCTCTATCCCATCTCTTTTGACACCATGATGTCTGTGCAAGGCCTAACCTTCACATTCTGCTGCTCTGAAAAATATCTTTTGAACATTCACCTGCCAACATAGATTCATAGAATGGTTTGGGTTGGAAAGGACCTTAAAGATCATCTAGCTCCAACCCCTATGGGCAGGGACACCTCCCACTAGAACAGATCACTCAAGGCCTCATCCAATCTGGCCTCAAACACCTCCATGGAGGGAGCATCCATGACCTCCCTGGGCAACCTGTTCCAGTGTCTCACCACTCTCACTGTCAGGAATTGCTTTCTAAGATGCATGTGCAAAAACTGTCACACTGACCAAAAGTGCCCTCACTCAACTTCAGTGTAGAGTTCTGGTTGGAAACAGAGAAAATGTCCTCCTTCTCTTACTTCCCCATATTTCAGTAGGTAAAGGAAACCAATTTCTGCAGAAAACACTTTACCTTGTGTATTCCTCTTGCAACTGGCCTGGGTCTGGAGGGAAAAACTTCACAGCAAGACGAAGCATTGTAGTCTTTGGTCCTGTAAGAGAAGTCAGTTAGTTCACAAAAGCTCTTCAGAAGCTCATGCACATTCTGTTTGCCAGCATGCATAGAAATCACAGAACCATTAAGGCTGGTAAAGGCCTCTAAGACTGAGTCCAATCATCAGCCCAACATTGCCATGGCCATTAAATCAGGGCTCCAAGTGCCATGTCCACACATTTTTTGAACACCTCAGATACAGTGACTCCAGCACCATCCTGGGCAGCCTCTCCCAATGCCTGACCCACTCTTGCAGCAAAGACATTTTTACTGATCTCAGAACTCTGTTACCTTAAAGCCCAGGATAACATTTTACATTCCCCTCCTGCTGGCCTAAAAAGCTACAAGATTGACTCTCATATCTATGACCGTCTAAAAAATCCAATCCAGGAACCCAAAAACCCAATCCCCAAAAGACAAAAACACAATCTCAATGAAATTTCTAGGGAGGTACTGGAAAAAGTTGCTGAGAGAGATGGTGGAAGCCTCATCCTTGGAGACATTCAAGGTGACGGTAAAAGTTAAAACCATCCCCTTAAAGTAAAAAACCCTAAACAAACAGTCAACCAACCATCCAAAGAAACAAAAAAACAAAACCAAAGCCAAACCAATGCCTCACCATTCCACTCTACCTAGAACTGCTGATTTCTGCCTGGAGCAGCCTGCCCAGATTGGCTGGGGAGTCTCCTTTGGAAACTTTCAAGATTCAGGATGAGGGGCAATGCTTTGGAATTAGATGAGATCTAGACTGCATGTTAAAAACAAGTTCTTGACCATGAGGATGGGTTCCAGGACCCTCTCAGTAAATGTCTCGCTTCCCTTAAAGATGACACCAGCTGAGCTGATCTTTCAAGACATTTATTACCAAGGACCATATCTCCAGCAAGCCTCCATTCCACCCACTCCCTACTACATATTAAAAAGCTCAGGTCTGCATGCCTTAACAGGAACCACCGTCATCCCTACCAAATCCAACTTTCAGCAAAGCAGGACCAGTAAATCAAGTGGTAATTGTGAAAGGAACCCACGTAAAACAGCTGCCAATTAAGAACTTTCTTTTTTACAACTACTTACTCCGTATTTGTTTAATAACAGGTTTCATAGGTTCCAGCCAAATCTGAAAATAAAGACAAATTACAAATTGACATTCAGATTTCAGTACAACATGGCAAAATCAACAGTAAATTCAAACAAAGCACTCATTTAGGAGTTTGCATTTCTTCCTCTTTGCAAGAGTGCAGCAATCCCTTTGCTTTAAAGAAGATGTGCTTAGCTATTTGAATTCCCAGGAAGGACATGGAGCACATGGAGCCGGTCCAGAGAAGGGCCACAAAAATAACCAGTGGCTAGAACACCTCTGCCATGAGGACAGGCTGAGGGAGCTGGCTTGTTGGGCCTGCAGAAGACAAGACTCCAGGGAAACCTAATAGAAACCTTCCAGGAGCTGAAGGGGGTATACAAGAAGGTTCAGAGAGACTGTTTCCAAAGGCCTGCAGTGATAAGACGAGGGACAATGCTCTGGAATTAGATGAGATTTAGACTGCATGTTGGGAACAAGTTCTTGAACATGACTATGGTACAACACTGGAACAAGACCAGGTTGGACAAGGCATTAACTAACCAAGTCCAGTTGAGAGGTGTTCCTCTCTTAAAAATTATCTAGTTCCAACCCCCATGCCCTAGATGGGGACACCTTCCCGAAGACCAGGTTGCTTAAGGCCTCATCCAGCTTGGTCCTCAACACCTCTAGGGAGGGGGCATCCACAGCCTCCCGAGGCAACCTGTTCCAGTGTCTCAGCACCCTCACTAGAAAGAATTCTTTCCTAATCTCCAGTCTAAATCTGCCCTCTTCCAGCTTCAATCCATTCCCTCTCAACTTGCCATTACAAGCCCTTGTAAAAAGTCCCTTCCCAGCTTTTCTGTAGCCCCCTTCGGGACCTGGAAGGCTGCTCTGAGGTCTCCCTGGAGCCTTCTTTTCTTCAGGCTGAACAGCCCCAACTCTCTCAGCCTGGCCCCTGGGACAGCTTCTCCAGCTCTCTAATCATCTTCATGGCCCTCCTCTGGACTCTCTCCAACAGTTCCATGTCCTTCTTCTGCTGCTTGCACCAGAATTAGATGCAGTGCTCCAGGAGGAGGTCTCACGAGAGCAAGGCAGAGAGGAAGAATCACCTCCCTCATCCTGCTGCTCACACTGGTTTGGATGTAGTCCCACATAAGGCTGCCTTCTGGGCTGCCAGCAGCCATTGCTGCCTCATGAGGAGTTTGTCATCAACTGGCACCCCCAAGTCCTTTTCCTCCAGACTGCTCTCGAGCCACTCCTCACTCAGCCTGCATTTGTGCTTGGAACTGCCCTGATCCAGCCCTGCACTTGGCTTTGTTGAACTTCCTCCCCTCTGCTACAGGAGTTCTCCTGCTGATAAGCAAAACCGAGTCACAAGAATCAAAGAGATAATCCTACAAAAGGATATCTCTTTGACTTTTGACACTTCAGCAACTCAATTCAGACACCAGTGAATTGTACATACCCAGTAGGACTGTGCATTCTGGAACTCAATCCCAAAGTAGTCTGATTCAATCAAATTCAGATGCTTGTAAACTTCTGTCAGTAATGTCTGACCATAGCACTTGGACTAACGAAGACAAAAAAAAAAAAATCAACAGTGAGGTTAAACATGAATAAGCTTCCAATAAAGTAAAAGAAAATAGCTGTGGTATATTTAGAAATTGTAGAAAAAGACACCAAAGATTTGTCATATTGCTCTTGCACTGTCACATGCAAACATCCAATATACAGGCCTGGTTCCACACAAACAGCCTGCACAGAATCAGAGGAACTCAAGTTCGAAGGGGCCACTGAAAGTCATCTAAGTCCAACATCTTGCTTGAAGCAGGGTTAGCCAGGAGACCAGACTATATTAGCTGCAAACTATCTGCAGCTCCTTCAAGAAACCAGCAGCATTTCTTTGTCTAGCTGGACAGTGCAGCCCTCCCTCACAGCTGCAGCAGGCAAAGCCACACTTGTAGCAACCCTCTTGCTTCTACCAACACCAACACCCCCTCCCTGGGAGTACTGAAGGCCAGGCTGGACAGGGCCTTGAGCAGACCTGTCTAGGGGTAGCTGTCTCTGCCCATGGTGGGGAGGATAAGGAATCCATAGGCCAAGGAACAAGGCTACCAACTGCAACACAGAAGGTTCCACCTCAACATCAGGAGAAACTTCTTTGCTGTGAGGGTGACTGGAGCAGGCTGCCAAGAGAGGTTGTGAGGACTCCTTCTCTGAAGGCTGAAATCCCACCTGGATGTGTTCCTGTGTGACCTGCCCTAGGTGATCCTCTTCTGGCAGCAGGGTTGGACTCAAAGATCTTTGAAGGTCCTTTCCAACATCAAACATTCTGTGGCTGTGTGAAGGTCCTTTTCAATCTAAGCCATGCTATGATTCTATGATGGCTGCACATAACTTGCACACCAGCAAGACCTGAAAACTCACACAGATGCTTTAGGGGAGTCCGAGATGGCCCGGGAAGGCTGCTACAGGGGCTGGCACCCAGCCACAATTTCCCTGAGCTGGGAAGCTCTGATGGGTCCTGCAAGAAAGCAGGAGCTCTGCAAACAGGACTTGTTGGGGCCAGGCTGGCTGCTGCCAGGGATGGCAGTGGCTGCTCCTCGCAGTACATGCAAGGCCATTGCTGGTAGAACGAGCACTTGTCTTCTACAAAGCAGCATCTCTGAAAAACCTGGACTGTTTCCTTCCAGTAAGGGCCAAAACAACACAAGCTGGGAGCACTTGTTCTCTTAGGAAAGAAACAGGAAGGTTGCAGCTCCCTGCCAAAGAAACCAGGGAGAAGCCCAATGCTGCCCTCTTGCACCAGACCATGCCTTCCGTGCAAGTCCTCTGCAGTGAATTCCTCCTGCAGAAAACCCACTCACTGACCCTTTGCACAGTCCAGTTAGGTGCAAAGCCACAAGACAAACACCAGCAGAAAGCAAACACGGTCATAAGGGAGAGAGCAGGAAACTTTCACAGCACACAAAACAGCTGCACTTGGGGCTGCTGCTCAAAAGAGATGAGCTGACTCTCGGAGTCTGGGATTGCCTGACTGCAGCAGCCAGCAACAGAAAAAGGACAAAGGAGAGGATTCTGCCCCTCTGCTCTTGTGAGACCTCACCTGCACCACTGCATCCAGTGCTGGGGCCCCCAATGGAAGAAGGACATGGAACTGCTGGAGAAGGTCCAGGGGGCCACAAAAATGATCAGAGGGCTGGAGAACCTCCCACATGGGGACAGCCTGAGAGAGCTGGGGCTGTTCAGCCTGGAGAAAAGAAGGCTCCAGGGAGATCTTAGAGCAGCCTTCCAGGTTCCAAAGGCCACTACAGAAAAGCTGGGAAGGGACTTTTTACAAGAGCTGGCAATGACAGGATGAGAGGGAATGGACTGAAGCTGGAAGAGAGCAGATTTAGACTGGAGATTAGGAAGGAATTCTTTCTAGTGAGGGTGCTGAGACACTGGAACAGGTTGCTTCAGAAGGCTGTGGATGCCCCCTCCCTGAAGGTGTTGAGGACCGGGCTAGATGAGGCCTTAAGCAACCTGGTCTGCAGGAAGGTGTTCCCATCTAGGGCATGGAGGTTGGAACTAGATAACTTTCAAGGTCACTTCCAACCCAAACCATTCCATGATTCTATGACAAAAACTGCATTTATGAACTCACCTATGACTCCATGAAAAGAATTTTTAAAACTTTTGCATCCTTTGGGATTATTCCAGTAACACACACAAGCTATCAGGATGGCTAGTGTATGCTGCAGAGGGAGGCAGCACAGCCACCAGCATCCATGGTTTACCTTGGACCATGGACAACTGCAGTGCCAGGCTCTGGCAACACTGTGGCCAGCTGGGTGATCAGGCAGAACACAGCCTGGGCAACTGTGCCACCAAGGACTGTTTTATTTGGAAAAATTGGAGCGCCCCAAGATTCTGCAGCTTTCCCATCCAAGCAGGCACACAGTGCTGTAACTGACTCTCATCTCACAACTTGTATCTTAGAGCAGTACCAGGCATTTAAACTTGGAAGAGAACAAGGATTGATGATTAAGACAAAAATACCCAACAGAAAGAACAGGATACTTCAGGTTAAAGAGAGAATTAAAAAGCAAGAAAATAGTGGAAGTAGAGGAAATTGTTTCATGTCACTGAGATGCTTAAAAATTCAAGAGGAATTCCTTCTGACAGGAAAAGGAGATTAACTGTGGACGGTTTTAGAACTGGAAAATGTAGTGAAATACCTGTGGACAACTTCTTAAAAACCCACTAAACCCTAAACTTCAGTGAGGAGAAGTCTGACAGCTCTGCAGTACTGCAAATCATAGAATGATTTGGGTTGGAAGGGACCTTAAAGATCACATACTCCAACCCCCATGCCATGGGCAGGGACTCCTCCCACCAGACCAGGTTACTCGAGAACCCATCCGAGCCGGCTCTGAACACCTCTGGGGAGGGGACATCCTGCCCCCTGTTCCAGGCTGTCATCATCACCCTCACTGTCAATCATTTCTTCCTAATCTCCAGTCTCAATCTGTCCTCCTCAAGCTTCAATGCATTCCTTTTCATCTTATCACATCTGAAACTGCTTTGGCCATCACCCTGTGAACAGAGCCAACTGAATCCAAGAGACAAAGTACAGAAACAGAAAGGCAGAAGAACTCACTCATCCTCCTCACTCACGCTTTCACCAGCACCAGATACCTGCAAGGGCAACCAGAGGTGTGATGCAGAGGTCATGCACATTCACCTTGCACAAATACCAGTCCCCAGCCTACACTGTTACATGGGATATATGCTATACAGCTCCCCTAGCCTATTCCCACAGCAGAGGTGTTCTTGCCCTTGCATCATCTTTGTGGCCCTCCTCTGCACTTGCTCCAATAGCTCTGTAGGCTTCTCATGATGGGGACAACACAACAGGATGTGTTCAGAGGCCATTCAGATCAGACACTTAGCAATATGCTTTAGTGGTGAATGTGGTAGAGGAGGCTTAATGGTTGCAGCTGATGATCTCAAGGGGCTTGTCCAACCTGAATGACTCTAGGATTCTATGATTTCGAAGTTGACAAAAAAGAAAGCTATACACTGGATATCTGTCATTGTTTCTTTTGCATAAAACCAGCACAAAGCAGAATCCTTTAAGTAACTACTTAATTAGTGCACTTTTGATGTCAGAGCAAGAAGCTGCATGAATGCTTCTAAGAAAGGTCCTGTTCTCAATACAAATTCAGAGCACAGCATATTTTCCATTCCAAACTTCTCAATTACTCTTTATATGCTGCCAAGATGACTGCTGATATTTCTGAATTACTGAATTATTCCACATTAAAAAGAAAAAAAATCAAAAACCCCCACCAAAACTAAAACCACACCACAGGGCAAAACCACAAATCAAGGAGGTTGCTAACAAAAGCTTTCCCCAGTTACCCATCTCCAGCTGCACTACCAGGCACTATCACAAAGCTGTCCAAGACAACAAATTATTTTATTTTCAAATCAATCTGTATACTCAGATCAAGCTTGAAAAGCTCATAAAACTCTACAACCTTTCTGGGCAGCCTGCGCCAGGGCTCCACAACCCTAAAGAAGCTTCTCCTCATGTTGAGATGGAATTTCCTGTGGTTGAGTTTGTGTCTGTTGCCCCTCATTCTATCACTGAGTGTCACTGTAAAGAGACTGGCTCCCTCCTCCTGACAGCCATCTTTTGTATATCTGCAGACATTGATAGGTCCTTTCTCAGCCTTCCTTCCTCTGCACTGAACACCTCTTTTCCAGCCCCTTCATCATCTTTGTTGTCCTTCTCTGGACCTGCTCCAGCACCTCAATGTCCTTCTTGGGAGTGAGGGCCTCAAAACTGAGCCCAGTACTCAAGCTGCAGCTTCACCAGTGCTAAGTACCAGCGGACAATCCCTGCCCTAGTCCTGATGGCCATAGCTCCCTCAGGACTGGGCAGGCAGGGTATCCTGACAGGCTGGTGCTGCTATGGGGGGACCCTGCACTAGCAAAACACCTGTGTGACCATCCCCTGCCCATACACCTTCTGACCAAGCTCAGTGCTAAACCAGCACCAGACAGGAACAGAAATTCACAGGAGCAAACGTTTCCAAGTGAAGTTTCTTGGCTGAAGAAGGTTTCTGTACTTTCCAGGCAGAAAAGGAGACATATTTCATGGTAGCAATTTGTAGGACAAAAGAGTGAAATAACTTTTATTTTAAGAAGCTGGGATGACAGCTGCTTTCGGTTTATCATCCCAACTGTAATTCCTAAATTCTCAGCCAGCACTGCCTTTAAGGTAGAACCTCCCTCCTCCCTTAGGAAGACAGGAAAAAAAAAGATGGGGAAAGCAGAGCCTGTGTTTTTCCACAAACCACCAGCTCACTAACATGTCTTCCAGAACATCTGAATTTTCTGCTTCCATGTATTTTAAACTAAAGCCCAAGAATCCCTCAGTATTTTCAGAAGGAGCAGTATTCTCATATTCCAAAATGGACAAAGTGCCCTCCTCCAGTTTTTCCGAAAACGAAATCCACTTTTGGCAGCAGCTAAGCCAGAGTGGAGAAAAAAAGTATTAAAAAAAAAACAACCAAAAACCCAACCCAGCCTATAAGCTGAGGATCTGGGGAAAACCTGAGACTTGGGAGACTTATAAGCAGAGATGCACCTGGGACATGTCAAGAAAAGTGTGTCCAGCAGGTCAAGAGAGGTTCTCCTCCCCCTCTACTCTGCCTTGCTGAGACCACACCTGGAATACTGTGTCCCGTTTGGGACTACCAAATTTAAGACGGACAGGGATCTACTCAACATGGGAAAAAGTTTCTTTACTGTGAGGGTGCTGGAGCCCTGGAGCAGGCTGCCCAGAGAGTTTCTAGAGTCTCCTTCTCTGGAGACTTTCAAAACCCACCTGAATGTGTTCTTCTGTAACCTGCCCTAAGTGGTCCTGCTCTGGCAGGGAGCTTGGACTCTACCATCTCTAGGTCCCTTCCAACCCCCAGCACTCTTATCCTATGATACAGAACGAAAAGTGCCCACTGACTCCAAACTTCAAACACCAGCTGACCTTGAATTTGCTTACAGATTCTCTGCAACTGTTGGAAGAAAAAGCATTCAGCAAACAGCTTCTCTGCAGGAGAGGAAGGAGTTTATAGGCACTGGGAAGAAGTTGACATCATCACCCACAAGTGGCCAACACAGAGCATCCCACCAGCAGCCAAAGAGAAGCACAGGCAGGAAAAGTCGACTAAAACTGCGTTAAAGAAAGACCCTTTCACCATCCACAGATTCATTCTTTTGTCCAGTGGGTGCATTTGAGTGCTCAGCCCAAGTGCAAAAGCCATTTCCTATCTTTCAGCAAATTCCAAAACTTATATTGGGCAACTAAACACAGTAGTTACAATGGAGTTGTTATTTCCTCTCTTAACCAGAAAGATACAAACATTTTGGGGAGCTTAGAGCACTGTTTATCTAAAGCCCTTTTCTAATCTGTTAGATCTCTGTCCAGACACAGCGGGAGACATCAAAAACACCCTCAAAACTCTCTATTAATAACTGTCATTAAGGCCGTGTCTAAACAAGACCTACAGCTATGAATCCAGGGTGCTGTTTGAACCACAGCTCTCATAAAGAAGGAAGTAATGCACGATAGCAAAAAATACCATTCCTGAATTTTTTCTTTTGATGGCTAAAACAAGCCCACCCTACAGCTCCCTCTCTAGTTTTCCATCTGCAGGAAAAGTTAAAAAACGGCTCCCCCTTTTTACAGTAATTTATTAGCTTTGATTGGCATAAGTAACTCGAAGGAAAATGCACCCTGCCTGCTCACAGAAATGGGTACCTAGTGACAAGAGATTCATAGACTGGTTTGGCTTGGAAGAGACCTTAAACATCATCTAGTTCCAGCCCCTCTGCCATGGGCAGGGACACCTCCCGCTACAGCAGATTGCTCAAGGCCGCATCCAACCTGGCCTTGAAAACCTCCAGGGAGGGGACATCCACAGCCTCCCTGGGAAACCTCTTCTGGTCTCTCACCACCCTCACTGTAAACAATTGCTTCCTAATAGCCAGTTTAAATCTCCCCTCTGCTACCTTCAAGTTTCTTGTTCTGTCACTGAAAGCCCTTGTAAAAAGTCCCTGCCCAGCTCTCCTGTAGCCCCTTTCAGGTGCTGGAAGGATCTTCTAAGGTCTCCATGGAGCCTTCTCTTCTCCAGGTCAAACAGCCCCAACTCCCTCAACCACAGGGCCGGTTCTCCAGCCCTCTGATCATCTTCATGGCCTCCTGGACCCTCTCCAGCACTTCCATGTCCTTCTTTGTTCAGGACACCAGAACTGGATGCAGTGCTCCAAGTGGGGTCTCACCAGAGCAGAGTAGAGGGGCAGAACCACCTCCCTTGTCCTGCTCGTCTCAAACCCTGGTTTCAGGTGCTCAGCTAAATAGTATTTAATTTTGATCAATATCCCAGCATTAAACAGCAAGTTTTATTCTCAATTATTATCAATTCATCCTCTAATACATTGTTTAAAAACCTGTCTTTCAAATATATGTTTTTGTTTTATTCACTCCTACAATGAGGTCCCAACTACAGGTTATTTTACTAGTGCAGTACCTCCTCACTGGAGTTGTTCAAGGCCAGGTTGGAGGAAGCTTTGAGCAGCCTGACAGGATGAGGGACAATGGCTTTGACATGGAAGAGGGGACATTTATACTGGAGATTGGGAAGAAATTCTTTAGACTCAAGGTAGTGAGACAGTGGAACAGGCTGTCCAAGAAGGTCATGGATGCCCCTGCCCTGTAGGTGTTCAAAGCCAGGTTGGAGGAGGTCTTGAGCAACCTGTCCTAGTGGGAGGTGTCCCTGCCCATGGCAGGGGGTTAGAACTAGACCATCTTCAATGTCCCTTCCAAGCCAAACCATTCTATCAATCTAGGACAACATCAAAAGCAGTTTGCACTGCATTTGCCAACCTACAGAGCATCGGATGCACAACCTGGGGTGCCACCGCTTTTGGAGGCCCTCCCACTGATTCACACCCTGCAGCCTCTGCTTAGTGAAGAGAACAATCCTCACTTCTTCCAAAACTGCCTCAGCAGCTGGCAGTCAACCTGGCACGTACGCAAGGTTTGTGAAACGTCTGCTCCTTCTCTAGTGACTGAGAGGAAGTCCTTTCCCACCTCAGTGAGCACAGCCCAGCTGCCAGCACACTCAAGGGCTTGCACCCAAAATTATTTCCTTCCTTCTGCACAAATTCAGCTAGCCTACATTTTCACCCGGATAATGCATTTCTTTTGTTAAATATGGTGTGTCACAGAATTCCTAGGTGGCCCTGATCTCCAGTTTACTCTAATAGGAAAGCTGCAAAACCAAGGAGATATTTCTGTCACATTATTAAGCTGCTGATTGGACAGAAGCACTTTTTAAGAAAAATAAATAATTCTAAGACTCTTTCCCTTCCCAAGACTCTAAGATTTTAATGGCTGGTTTGTTGTAAGGTTTCAGCTTTGTTTTTCAACAGAACTCAGAGCCAGGTAAAAGAGTGACAGAAAGGAAGCCTCTGGCTCATTTAATTAAGGTTTGCTTTAAAATCTGTAATAATTTAAAGGTTCAAGCAGTGTTAAAGCACTTGGCTGCCAAATGAACCAGCTCTACCCAACAAACGTGCTTTTCCAGAGAGACTAGACTTGCCTGATGCCTGAAAATAGGAAAACAATAATATGTTGACATAAGAAAAGATCCCCAAGAGGGAGGGAACAATGTGAATGACACTGGGAAATGTATACTTAAGGAGAGAGCAGGTAGGGAAAAAAAGTGGTCCAAAGCCTGCTCTCCTGCTGAAATACCTGCAGCAGAGAAAATAAAACATGTTGTGCTCAGAGGAAACCAAAACAACACCAGAGCTATGCAGTCAATCAACATGTGGTCCCCAAGTACTGTACGCAAGCAGCACAGAGGAGCCACATAAAAATTACTGAGCATCAAGAAGAGGTTCTCAGTCGCTTCCATTAGCTGGAGAGAAAGATACAAACACAGCTCCTCAACACCTCTGCTTCACATGCTGCTTTTCTCTACCTGCAGAACAGGTAGGTCACCCAAACTGAAGACCTGGATCACATCACAGGAAAGAATTGCATGGGATATCGCTGATGGCAAATCTGCCACCAGAGTCGATACTTTCTCATAATTGAACACTCCTCTGACAACAACAGCAGCAGCATGGAAAGCAGCTGCTTTGGGGGGCTGATCCCACACAGCGGTGGCAGTACAAATGTCAGAAGATCTCACTAGTGGTGATGCTGAGACAGTTTTTACAGCACATACTATTTCTAATAACCTGCAAAGGGACAGAGCAATGCCATGCCAACAGCCCTCCCTGTCCCTCACCTCCCCTGAGGGCTCGCTGGGAAGGGGGTTCAGCCTCCTCAGCTGCTGCATTAGGGATCTGCATTATTTCAAGACCTTATACGACTTGGTGGCCGAAATAAGCAAGGACAGTTATACATAGATGTTATATACAAAAAAATAGAATTCACGTGTGTATATATAATTTATACACAAAAGGTTTAGTTACAAAGATTGCCCTGCTGTCAAAATGGGCAATATTAAGAAAAGTGTGGCCAGCAGGTTGAGGGAGGTTCTTCTTCTCCTCTGCATTGTCCTGCTGAGACTACATCTGGAGCACTGTGATCTGGGCTCTCCAGTTCAAGAGAAACAGGGAACTACTGGACAAAGTCCAACAGAGACCATGAAGATGCTGAAGGGAACAGAGCAGATCTCAGATGAGCAGAGCCTGAGAGACCCTGCAGGAGAGAAGACTCTTTGAGGGACCTTCCAATACCTGAAGGGAGCCTACAGGAAGGCCGCAGAGGGACCTTTCATAAGGGTGCCTAGCAACAGGACAAGGGGCTATGATTTGAAGCTGAGGGACAGGAGGTTTAGACTTGAGAAGTAAATCTTTTCTAGAAGGTAACCTCGCCACGGCACACTTTGGTAAATACTCCATTTCTGTGGTCTCTCTCTCACCCAAGTAGGCAACCTGCCCTTGCCAGAAGTGCAGCTGCTTGAAAGGAGAAGCAGATGACATAGAGGTATGCTTCTGCAGCCCTGATGATTTAAATTTATCTTCCCAAGGCTCTGCTTCTCTGATTACAGCTGGGCACCAAGAGGAACATCCATGAGCAAGGCCCATTGTGCAGCAACACTAACCTAAATTTTCTCTGTGCTGCCTCCCAGCACACTGCATTACTGTAGCTGTCTTTAGAGGACTGACAGTTGATTTGTGGGCTACCGGTGGTATTTTTTGGTGGTGGTGGTTGCTTGGTTTTCCCTTTGAAGTTCCATATATTCTACAGAAATACCTATCTGTGGACCCAACTTTGAATGTCACCCACACTCAGACAAGGCTTCCAGAGAATTATTTCTTACAGTTATGTTTGAGGCCACGCCTCAAATACTGGGTTCATGTTTGGCACCCTTACTACAAGAAGGACATTGAGGTGCTGGACTGTGTCCAGAGAAGGGCAAGGAAGGTGGTGAAGGGTCTGAAGAGGAGCAGTGGAGGGAACTGGGACTGTGTGTCACAGCCACACAAACATTACATTCTGATTTCAAAGACTGTGATAACCTCTGCTCACCATGTTACTAAATGCTGTCTGTGTTCTAAGTGCCGATATGTGGATAGATTTTTCAGACAGCAATATTGATTGCTTCTCCTTTCTGCAACAGAGCTCAATTTTATTTTCACGCAATCAGACACCTGAGATTGAGAGAACTGCAAAGCAGTAAATAGTTTTTATAATACAATTTAAGAACACGTTGTCCCATTGAAGAAAAACAAACAACACCCTCCCAAAACGTCTGTCAATAAAATTTTTGCTGCATTTTTACTTTTCCCCACCCAATACCACATTCCTACGCTGCATCAAAAATGTCCAGCCCCAAACACAAAATAACAGGTCTGAAAACATCAGCAGGAGAATCAACGAGTGCCCAAATTGCAAAGCTTCACTTACTCTCTTTTTAAACCCTAGGATAACTTCAGATTTCAAACAGTGAATTACTAACTTTCTCTTCTGAGGTCAGACAAAAATAAGTCCTAAGGCAGCTTATTTTCCCTATTTAGGAGAGTCAAAGCAGAGCAATGACAAACATCTGGCTATGATTCTTTCTGGAATTTTGACTATTTCTTCTCAGCCAGGGAAGAAAAACACTGAGCTGACTACCACAGCATCTCCATTCCTTTAGCACACTGCTTAATAGGATTCACAAGCAGCCTGTCCTCCCACTTCCCACATATTTAAGCTGTTAATACTTTGACAGCACAGAGCGAGGAAAAAAGCCTTTACGAAAGGAAGGTCTGAGCAGGGGAAGGGAGAACAAGGGCCAGGTAGCTGGTGCCAGAGCCTGCCTGTGTTGGAGAGCCCACAGCAGGCTGCCACGGCCTGCCTCAGGAGCTGACAAGGCACCGAGGCATTGCCACAGCAAGGACAGCCTCTCTAAGAAGCCATTTTGCAGTGCCCACGGCACACCCTCCTGATTTAACAGGCAGATTGATCCTAGACTTGCTCAGGAACAGCATTTTAAGCTGCAGAACTGCTGCTTTGGCCGCAGTGAAGTCCTCACCCCTGCAAGGAGTTACCGATAAGCTACATCTCCAAGCACGCACAAGCTGAAACCAACTCTCTTCCAAACCACAGCGAGTCACAAGGCACATACAAGCTGTTGGATTGTTTCCTCCACTGCCTCAAAAACCTCCCGTGGGCCCAGCCCAGCTCCTGATTTGGCTCCCCACCGTAGCCACTCTTGGCTGCATGCCCCAAGGGCTAGTGGTGAAAAAAGACATCAGAAGAAGTGCCATTCTCATGACACCTTTTTAATGGCACAGGCCTGGCAACTGCACAGAAAGCAGAATAACTACACACACTTATTTTAGTCTAAACAGACACAAAGCAGAGCAACCAAGTGTACTTATTCTATTCTAAGCATATGGATGCAAAGTAATTCTCTGCTTGTAATAATGCAATTTGTAAATTTAGATAAAGCAAATAAGAGTCCTGTAGGTGGCCAGCAAAGGTAGCAGCACTATCGGACAGAGTAATTAGAGGGCTGGAGCACCTCTGCTATGAGGACAGGCTGAAAGAGTTGGGGCTTTTCAGCCTGGAGAAGAGAAGGCTTCGAGGAGACCTTATAGCAGCCTTCCAGTATCTGAGGGGGGTCTACAGGAGGGCTGGGGAGGGGCTGTTCACAAGGTCTTGTAATGACAGGACGAGGGAGAATGGGTTCAAATTGGCGGAGGGGAGATTTGAACGGGATGTTAGGAAGAAATTCTTCACAGTGAGGGTGGCGAGGCACTGGAACAGGTTGCCCAGGGAGGTTGTGGCTGCTCCCTCCCTGGATGTGTTCAAGGCCAGGCTGGATGAGGTCTTGAGCGACCTGGTCTAGTGGGAGGTGTCCCTGCCTATGGCAGGGGCTTGGAACTTAGTATCCAATAAGCCACTGAAATACTGTAGTAATCTAGTAGTAAGTTTCACAGGGTACATCAGCAAACTCCAAAATAGATAGATAGAAGTCTCCAGAGAACAATACTTAATAAAAATATACAGCAAAGGGTTAAAAAAAAAAAAAAAGTGCAATTTAACTTATATTTAAGGAAAAATTCTTCACTTTGAGGGTGAACGAACACTGAGGCTGTTCATTTCAACTCTGCTCTGAGAAAGGTTGGACCAGATGATCCTTGGGGTCCCTGTGATTCTGTCTCTGATGTGGAGTGCCCTTCTCTGGATATTTCCCAAACCCACCTGCTTTAGCAAGGGGCTTGAACTGAATCATCTGCAGAGGTCCCTTCCCACCTCCACACCTTCCTGTCATTCTATGTCATCTTGTTTGAGTAGCCTCATGAATGGCACTGGAGTAGAAACATTTCCCTCCAAGGCCACCTAGCAGTGCCAGAAGGAGAGGGACACATGGCGCAGCACTGCAGGCATGCAGAACATGCTCCATCTTTCTTGTGCTCACTAACAGAATGAGAAAAGGTACAAGCACCTTCAAGAAACTAAGGCATGCACAGGAAACAAAAGGCCTGCTGGAATACAACAAAAAAAGAAAATGTCCCAACAGAATGAAAAAGCATTTTCCTCAATCCTAGCTTCACACTGTGAGGTGTGGGCCTGGCTCATGCATAAAAACCCGAGGGCACGGCGAGACTGCAGGACACAACAAAATTCCCAGTACAGTTAGTTAGGATCCTGGGCTGCATCAGTGGGAATGTGGCCAGCAGGGCAAGAAAGGGCATTCTGACCTTTTGCTCTTGGGAGACCCTACCGCCAATGCTGCATCTAGTTCTGCTGTGCCCATTACAAGAAAGACTCAGAGCTCTTACAGCAAGTCCAGAGGAGGGCCACAAAGATGATCCCAGAGCTGGAGCACCTCTGCTATGAGGACAGGCTGAGGGAGCTGGCATTATTCAGCCAACGGAAGAGAAGACTTTGTAGGGAATTTTAGAGCAGCCTTCCAACACCTGAAGGGAGCCTACAGGAAGGCTGCAGAGGGACTTCTCATAAGGGTGTCTGGGGACAGAACAAGGGGAAATGGTTTGAAGCTGAAGGGAGAGTAGGTTTAGACTGGATCTGAGGAAGAAGTTCTTCAGCAGTGAGACTCTGGAACACTTTGCTCAGGCAGGCTGTGGATGCCTCCTTCCTGGAAATGTTCAAGGCTGGGCTGGATGATGCTCAAGGGAGCAGCTGAGTCTAGTTGGGAGGCATCTCTGTCCATGGTGGGGAGGTTGGAGTAGATGATCTCTGAGGTCCCTTCCAACCTAAGCCATTCTGTGATTCTATGAAATCTAAGGGAAATTCAAACCAATGTAAAGCCAACTCATAGTATTGATGTGTTTTGTTGAGAAGCAAGTTACTTCACTATTTCTAGAAAAAGAAAGAACACATTTATGTGCTTAAAGCAACACAATAAAAAACAGTACAAAAGAAAAAGGAAACAAAAATCAGTCTAAGTTTTACTCATCAAGTAAAACAGGCAGGCAGACCCAGCTGCTTTTGCTGAGCACTAAGAACTGTATTGATTTTACAGCAGCTATTGCAACTCTACAGAATTCATGCCCCAGTAGGTGGAAATAAAGGAAAATTAACCTATAGGATAACATACAAATATTTCTCTCTCCCTAACTTTATTTTATGTTTGAAGAAGAAGTACAGGGAATTGAAAAGGAGCCAAGCTCTCTCTAAACGGAGTTTGGTAAACCTGAAGCAGAATCATCTAAACTTCTTTTTCAAGGGCATTTCCTCATAGCATAGAGTATAAATCACCTAAGAAAAGCAAGCCCACATATCTCCTACCTAAGGAACACCATAGAGACTACATATTAAACATCACACTCTGGGAGCAATGCCATGAGAAGTCCTGTAAGGTTATGCAAAGAGAAAACTGGGTCAGAGAGGCAGACCTCCTAATCAGCCTATCTACAGACCATGGAATCATAGAAAAGAGCCTGGCACCTTCACCTTGGCACCCCCCTCTCAGATATTTATAGACATTAATAAGATCCCCTCTCAGCCTTCTCTTCTCAAGACTAAACAGCCCCTGGTCTCTCTGCCTTTCTTCATGACAGATATGTTCCAGTCCCTTCCTCGTAGCTCTCCACTGGACTCTCCAGCAGATCCCTGTCTCTCTTCCATTGTGGAGCCCCAAACTGAACACACTTTGCATTTTTTTTAATCACTACATGTGTCCAGCATGTCTAGGTGCTGTTGCATGAGAAGCTGGAGATCAGCCAGCAACAGACATTTGCCGTCCAGGAGGCCAGTGGCACCCTGGGCTGCATCAAAAGAAGCATGACCAGCAGCTAAGAGAGGTGATCCTGTCCCTCTCCTCTGCTGAGGCCTCACCTGGAGACCTAGATCTGCTAGAGATGGTCCAGAGAAGGCCACAGAGATGATCAGAGGGCTGGAGCACATCTCCTGTGAAGACAGTCTGAAAGAACTGAGGCTGTTCAGCTTGGAAAAGAGAAGGCTCTAGGGAGACCTTAGAACTACATTTCATTATCTGAAGGTGACCTACAGGAAGGCTGGGGATGGACTGCTTAGAAGGGCTTGCAGTGATAGGACAAAAAGCAAGTGGTTCAAAACTGGAGCAGGGTAGATCTAGGCTGGACATCAGGAGGAAGCTCTTCACAATGAGACTGCTGAAACAGTGGAACAGGTTGCCCAGGAAGGTGGTTAAGCACTATCCCTGGAGACATTCAAGATCAGACTCAATGTGGCCCCGGGCAGCCTGGTCTAGTTGGAGGTCTCCCTGCTGACTGCAGTGGAGTTGGACAAGATGACTTTTGAGGGTCCCTTCCAACCCAATGTGATCTGTGAAACTAAAAAGAGAGAGAGCCAGTGATGAGATGCAGAAAAGGGTCAGGTAGTAGCAGCTGTGAAGGACAATAGCTGGACAGGCTGAGTCTTACTGCAACATGTGAAATGGGGCTACAAAGGCTAAAGCCAACAAGAAGGTGATCACAAGAATGAAGGTGTGAGATGTGGTGGTCCTGGATGGCAGGACTTTCAGCTTTTCAGTTAAACAGTCCCATCCTAGAGACTGTGTGCACAGAGTGCCCGCAGGAGATGGCCCACTACAGAAAATGAAGGAGCAAAAGGTCAACAGAAACTACCTCACTGCTCACACAGCTGAAACTGAAGTACCACTCACAGTGGTAAAAAAAACCAAAAAACAAAAACTAGTGCCAGTGGGAAATCTATGAAGTTCACCATAAGCATGCAGCTTGATGTCTGTGTGCCAACATCCAAACCAGGCCTCAGCAGCAGGCAAAAGCTGACTTTATTCAGATCCAAGAGACAGTCTAGAGTTGAGACGTTGTAAAGAACACAGCCACAGCTGAACATGCATTCAGAGGTGAGACAGAAAATAAAGTGCTGAGGGGTAAGGAAAGTGATTGAAGATGGAGCTAGGCTGAACACGCAGTGGAAGCCAGAGAACAATGAAGAAAACTGGAAGGGCATAGAGTCAAGACTGCTCCAGCAGGTCAAAGAGAAACAGGTCAAGACTGTTTCCAAGGACAGTGCAGCCACAACCACTCTGGGCAACCTATTCCAATGTCTCACCACCCTCATATTTAAAAACTTCTTCCCAAGATCCAGTCCAAACCTACTCTCCCTCAGCTTAAAACCATTCTCCTTTGTCCTTTCCCTATATACCCCTTTGAAAAGTCCCTCTAATGTCTTCCTGTAGAATCCCTTCAGGTACTGGAAAACAGTTCTAAGGTCCCCCCAGAGTTTTCTCTTCTCCAGGCTGAACAATCTCAGCACTCTCAGCCTGTCCTCATAGCAGAGGTCTTCCAGTACTCATCAATCTTTGTGGCCCTCCTCTGGACTTGTTCAAACAGTTCCATGTCCTTCTTATGATGGGGAGATCAGAAGTGGATGCAGTATTTGAGGTAGGGTCTCACAAGAGCAAAGGGGCAGAATCACCTCTTTCAACCTGCTGGCCACACTCCTCAAGTCAATTTGATACTCATGTAGCTTCAGCATCTTCACCAGAGCAGAGCTTTTTCTCACATATCTTTAGGCAAGCTAAAGCCTGAGCAAGGTTAATGCGGAGAACAAAACAAGAATCTGAAGAACAGTTTTGAGAAGAACCACTCCAATTTAGTGTTTATTTCTCAAGGCAGATTTCCCCAACTGCTAATTAAGCAACTCCACTTTTAAACATGCATTTTCAGCAACAGTCACCCCTCTGCTACCTCCTTCCCACAGTGTGGCAAAAAGCAAAACCTTCCCAACAGGGGCAAGTGCACCTGCAGAGGATACAAACCATTGAAATAATAAAAAGTGGTAACTAATACAAACTCCTCTTCTCCTCTCCCAGCTGCCAAATCAACAAAGCTACAAGGAAGCAAGACTAGTTTTGGCAGAAAGTCAGTTGATGTGTTCTCCCCACAGCAACTGACAGTTCAAGTTTCTTGATTAAGTCTGGGCCTGCATTGAAGGTCTGCTAAAACCACAAAAAAAACCATCTGCTATACCTAAAAAGCTTCAAAACCCAAGATCTGCTACTCAAACTGCTTGTAAAATCTGTGCTCAGGTACCAGCTCAAAGCCTCCCAGCTCTGCACAGCAGCATATCCTGTGATTTTGACATCACCAGAGCTGAAGAGCACTTCCAGTCAGGCGTGAACCTCTCTTACCTCAATCTCAAGCACTTCCACTGTGTTGTCCAACATCTTTATTTTGATGGGTAAGTCACGCTCGTGCATCTTGGCAGGTGATGATGCCATTGCAGTAGAAAGGTTCTGTCCTGGCTCCAGAGTACTCACTCCTGTGGACTTTTGGACACCCAAACGAGAGCCAGGAGTCTGCAAGACTCTGTATGTTCCTTCTATCTCTCCCATCTTCCAACAACAAGCGGAGAAGAAAGAAACCTGCAGGAAAACAGAGGATTACAGCCTGAAAGATGCCTTTCCACCAACATCCTGTATGAAAACGCCACCCACCGAAGCACAATCACACACAAAGTCCTTACTCAATGCTCTGCATATCGTCATCAAAATTACTCATAAAGTTCATGGTCAAAAATCCAGCTGCTGGAGAAAAAAAAATAAGTGACAAACATCCCCCAAACTGTTCCAAAACATAGCTAGGAAACAGGACACTCAATTCATAGAATCACAGAATACTAGGGGTTGGAAGGGGCACCTCTGGAGGTATCGAGTCCAACCCCCCTTGCCAGAGCAAGATGGCTTAGGGCAGGTCACACACCAATGCATTCAGGCAGGTATTGAAAGTCTCCAGAGAAGGAGACTCCACAACCTCTCTGGGCAGCCTGCTCCTCCTTACAGTAAAGAAGTTTCTCCTCATGCTGAGTTGGAATTTCTTGTGCTCTAGTTTGTATCCACTGCCTCTTGTCCTATCATAGGACTCCACTGAAAGACTGGAACCTTCTTCTTGACACCCACCCTCTCGGCCTTCTCCAGGCTAAGCAGACCCAGATCCCTCAGCTTTTCTTCATCAGACAGATGACCAACCCTTCAGCAGCCTCACAGCCCTCACTTGGCCTCTATCCACTATTTCCCTCTCACATCATGCCCTCTGCCCATCTGACACACTGACATCTCAATTTCCAGTTAATTTGTCTGTAGGTCTTGTGCTCACAGCACAAGAAAGGCCACCTGCAGCAGGCAATGCAAGGTAAGGCAGGGCACTGCCTTTGACTTTGTTGCCACGTCACACTGCACCCCAAGATAACAGGAATAATTCACTTTCTTCACCCCCCGAAATGATGACTCAAGCAAAACCATAACTGCTCCAACCCATGCTGGCAGCTCAGAACGTTCATAATGCAGATTCCTGCTTCAGATAACACTCCTTCAACTTAGGAGCAAACCTCTGCTGGATCCAGATTAAGTCAGGGAGCAAAAATCTCAATTACAGACATCTACGCTACTTCCAGTAGGCTGATTCCTACACCACGATCCTTACATTCATGCTTTCCTGGCAGCTGTTTGCAGAGCAAATGTTCAATTTGACATGGGGAAATAAAAAAACAACCCTGTGTGCCTCTCCCCAGCTTTTCTAGGCCACGGAAACAGTGGCAGGACCTGCAGGTAGACTGTAGCAGGCTGCAGTACCAGGGACTGCAGGAGGTAAAAAAATAAGCAGCAAACTTGCCCCAAACTACTTTGAAACATGGTTAGGAAACAGGATACTCATTTCACAGAACCACAGAATAGTAGGCGTTGGAAGGGACACCTCTGGAGATCATCGAGTCCAACCCCTCTGCTAATGCAGAATCACCCAGGGCAGGCCACACAGGAACAAGTCCAGACGGCTCTTGAAAGTCTCCAGAGAAGGAGATTCCAAAACGTCTCTGGGCAGCCTGTTCCAGAGCTCCAGCACCCTCACAGTAAAGAAGTTTCTCCTCATCTTGAGGTGCAACTTCCTCCCTTCCAATTTGTGTCCACTGCCTCTTGTCCTGTCACAGGTCACCACTGAAAAGAGACTGGTCCCTTCTTGAAGCAAACAAGAAAATGCTACTCCAGAACCTGGCAAGGAGGCCCTCAGCAAAAAGGCAGCCACAAACCAACAGGTTCCTGCCTGCCTTTGGTCTCATTTCCCCAACACCAGGCTAGGTCTGAACAATTGGCAAATCCAGACACTGACATGGGACAACGTTTGCACAGCCACCACCCTAGAACAATCCAGTGAAGTGCCAGATGATTGCTTGGTAATGAACGTGTTTGGTCTAAAAAGGAGAGAGGCAGATCATGAAAACATCCCTTTGTCCCTCTACACTTTGAGTAGGTAGGCAGCCTACTCTGGGCATTTCAGCGGAGCCAGCCTTACATGGACTGAAAACTAGCAGGGGGCAGGGGGGTAGGGGATAAGTTTCTATCCTTGCACACTCTGACATTGGTCAGGCACAGTCCCAGCTTGCAGACCTGTGGGTTTCAACATTACATTTGGGCGTTTATTTTTCCCATTTTATAGCTGCAGACCCCTGTAGAGATAAACATGTCACAGATGCTGCCCACCTAATTACACCTCCCACAAGGCTTCTTCTTTGGCTTAGTGGCCTCTCAGTGCCCTTGCAAGGCTGCAGAGCCCTGCCTGAGCAGCACAGCTTGAGACCACCACAGAGATACCTCCAGCCTCCTGACTGATGACACCTACCATGAGAAAGTGTGAGAAGTATGATCTCAACCTCAAAAGCGTGCATACACTGCCCAGTGCCAGATCTATCTCCTGCTAACAGGAAATGTGAGCTCAGAGGGACTTGGCCTCATGCCTTGCCAAAGACACATTCAAAAAAGAATTTACTTCTATACTAGTCCCCAGGCAGCACATCGATAGAGATTCACAGAATGGTTCGGCTTGGAAAAGACCTTAAAGATCATCTAGTTCCAAGCCCCCTGCCATGGGCAGGGACACCTTCTGCTATACCAAGTAGCTTCTGGCCTTGAACACCAACTGGGAGGAGACATCCACAACCTCTCTAGGCAACCTGCTCTGGTGTCTCACCACTGTCAAGAACTTCTTCATGATCTCCAGTCTAAATATCCCCTCTTCCACCTTCAATCCACTGCCTCTCATCCCATCACTACAAGCCCTTGTAAAAAGTCACTCCCTAGATCTCCTGTAACCTCCATCAGGCATTGGAAGGCTGCTCTAAGGTCTCCTTGGAGCTTTCTCTTCTAAAGGCTGAACAGCCCCAGCTTTCCCAGCCTGGCCCCGTAGAGGAGGTGTTCTGAGCATCTTCAGCCTGGACTCGCTTCAGCAGGCTCATGTCTCTCTTATGCTGGGGGTATTCAGATTTCAAAGGTCTAGGGAGCACCTGGGCACAAAACACAACGTGCTTTCCTGGTAAAGCAGTGCTCTGCCCACTGTGTGGCCCCCATCAGCATCTTCCCACACCCCAGCCCGTCCTTCCCATGCATGCTACTAACACCATCACGAGTATTCAAAATGCCCAAACAGCCTGGCCTGCCTCAACTACCTCCAAAAACTGAAGCGTGAGCAGCATTCATCAGTCAAGCACCATTTTCAGCATCACTTAGAGCTACAGAGGAATTCTGATGCAAGCTGACTGCATAGAGCATCTCTCAACAACTGCCGTGCTATGGTTCAGGCAAGACTGCAGTCCAGGGAGATGACTAAATGAAAGGCAGAGCTCAATCAAAGAATGAAGCCTGAGACAGGCTGCAAGCACCAGGAGGAAAAAGAGGCTCCACGGGCAGAGCAGAGAAAGCGTCCAACAGCACTGAGAGCCTCTCACCCCACAACGCCCAGAAGATGAAGGTTCATGGATTACAGTGAGTGCAAAAGGACCCTCCAAAGTAATTTTGTCTAAGCTCCCTCAAGTCAGCAGGGACACCTTCAACTGATCTTCAATGTCTGCAGGGATGGGCCCTCCACCACATCCTTGGACTGCCTCTTCCACTAATTCACCACTCTCACCGTGAAAAGCGTCCTCCTAATGTCCAGCCTAAATCCACCCCGCTCCACATTCAAACATTGCCCTTCACCCTACCAGCACGAGCCCTTCTAAACAGTCTCCTCCCCAGCCTAGCTATAGGTCTCCTCCCAACACTGAAATGTAGCTAGAAGGGTGCCCCAGAACCTTCTCTTCTCCAGATCTCATCTGCATTCTCACCAATGTGAAATAAAGCATCACTTTACTGCCTTTAGGTCAGAAAAGACCTTTATGATCATCAAAGTCCAACCATAAACCTAACACTGCTAAGTCCAACACTAAACCACATTCCATATTAGCACTTCTAAAAGAAAAAAACCTACCCTGTGTTCACTCATGCTGAAGATCTTTGCACTGAGTCCTTACTCTGGTCAAAACTCCCATCAAAACTAAATCAGCTCCCTCAGGCACAGGAACAAAATGACTGCCACACAACCCCAAATTAGAGTCACAGAATGGTTTGGGTTGGAAGGGACTTTAAAGATCTAGCTCCAAGCCCCCTGCCATGGGTTGGGTACACCTTCCACTAGACTTGGTTGCTAAACGAAGAAACACATGGACTAAAATGTGCAAATTTTAGGTAGATACATACATCTTTAGTTGCCTTTTGGAAACGGCTTCAAAGTCTCCATGATTTTTATTTTCCACTTGAATAAACCTCTTTTGCAGAAGCCAGACAGCATTTTTCAGCTAGCAGAAAGTCTGTAAGGGCAGCCTGTGTAAGATACCAAAAGCATTCAAAGGAACTGCTCCAAGTACAGTGCCTTTGGTCTGTGAAAGCCACTACCACATGCCACCACGGGCCTCTGCACAATCCTGCTCCAAAGTAATGTCCGTTTTCCAGCTCTGCAGTGGGAGCAAGATGATCCCTGCCTCCCAGGAAAAGCGGTGGACTCCAAAAGGAGCAGCGAGGAAGCACTCTCAGCAGGAGCTCCCAGATTAGCTCCCCTTCAGCCCATCACACACCAACTTTCCTCTGTTACCTCTCTCAAAAAGCAACTGCAACCTGCTAACATTGCAACACCGAGCTGGCACCAAGGGACGCGTCAAGAGTCCAACAGCAGCAACACAGAGGGACGAGAACTACGAGCGTGTCCCAGAGACTCTGCAAGAGCCACCTCCGCCTGGCGCCCTCACCTCCGCGACAAACAAACAATTCCTTTCACAGCCACCGAGGTGTCGCAGCTGTCTCCCGCAGCGCTGCATGGCTGCGGACAGCATCACCATGTGCCAGGGGCCACAGGCTTGCCTGGAAGAAGGATGGGCAGGGAAGGAAGGGAAGAGCTGGCCTGACAGAGGAATGGGGCTTCAGGAGCACTTCTTCAAGAGATCACGGAAGTCAGCGGGGCGGGGCGGGGCGGGGCAGCGCTCATAGTCCCCTCAAGCCCCCAGCTCCTGAGCCCGATGAGCCCCTGGCAGGGAGGTCGATGCGGACGCCAAAGGCCAGGCGCAGGTGTTCCAACACACCTGGTCACAGAAGAAGTGGCGGAGCCGCTAGGCCAAGCCCCGCGTCGCAGAACCGGCAAGGCGCTTCCGAGCCCCCCGCCAGCCAGAGCCCCTGGGCACTAGAGGAAAGAGGATTGCGGACCCTGCTGCGGAGCGGCCAGCGCCGGGCCGGGCTCTCTCCTCAGCGAGGCTCCCACGCGAAAGCCTCCGCCCGGAGCTGCGGCTCACGACAGCGCCCGACGCGCCCACGGAGTGCACCGCGCCGAGCGCGACCGAGCC
>VWZI01018581.1:346959-402645 GCA_013396835.1 Psilopogon haemacephalus | reverse complement strand
CGATCTGGGGCGGCGGCGGCGGGGGCGGCGGCCTGGCGTCCTTCCCGACGGCTCCGTCACGCAGCGCTGCTCCGCTCCTCTCTTCCTTGCAGCAGCCTGAAGTCTTCTCTAGGATTGTTAACCAGAAAACAAAGCTAACCCCCAAAGTGTCTTTTTCCATCGTGAGGAAGGCGCTGGCAGTGGGGAACTTAACAAGAATATTTATGTCCTTTCCTGCTGGCTACAGGCATCCCAAACTGACAGAACAGAATCACAGAATAGTTAAGGTTGCAAAAGACTTCGAAGTTCATCGGGTCCAGCTGCCAACCCAACACCACCATGCCCACGACAACATGCCTGCCATGTGGACGCATTTTTGTAACACCTCCATGGAGAGTGACTTCACCATCTCCCAGGGCAGCCTGTTCCAATGCCTGACCACTCTTGCAGCAAAAACATTTTTCCTAAAATGGAAGTGTCCAAGCAATGTGTGAACATGGCACTTGGGGACGTGCTTTAATGGTCATGGAGGTGTTGGGTCAACACTTTGGACTGAATTGTCTTAAAGGTCTTTCCCAACTGAAATAATTCTATGCTTCTGTGATTTATTCTTATCCTATTACTTGTTACAAGGAAGAAGGAGGCTACAGGCCAGATGGGGAAAGACTTTTTACAGGGGCCTGTAGTGACAGGGTGAGAGACAGTGGCTTTTAGCTGCAAGAGCAGAGATTTAGGAAGAAATTCTTTACAGTGAGAGTGGTGAGACACTGGAACAGGGTGCCCAGGGACGTTGTGGATGTGCCCTCCCTGGTGGTATTTAAGGCCAGGCTGGATGAGGCCTTGAGTAACCTGCTCCAGTAGCAGCTGTCCCTGCCCATGGCAGGGAGTTGGAACAAGATGGTCTTTGAGTTTTCTTCCAACCCAAACCATTCTATGCTTTTAGAGAATTAAATGTGTAAAACCATTTGAGGTTCAAGCAAACTGTAGAGCTTTCATTGCTGAAATGGGTGTTTCACTCTCCTGCTTTGCCTTCCATTTGCATTGCATTTCCATAGGGAATGAAAATGTAGTGCTGCATTTTGTTTGCAGCTGAAGCACTAATACAGTTTCACATCCTTTAAAGTGCAGACACTTCAGAGTCATCTTCATTTCAATCACTTACTTTAACATCTAAAAAGAGCACAACAATTTTCTCATGAAAAAAAAGAAAGCAAAAGCAGCTGTGGCTAAGATGGAGAACTAATCTGATGTGATCACTTTAAAAGCAACATACAACAATCAGAGGGAGGAAGCCATAATTACAGAGATGGTAAAGTCTTTTGGAAAAAGACTTTTAAGATCATCGAGTTCAACCATTCTCCAGCTCTACCAAGCCTGGTGCTAAACCATGTCCCTCAGCACCATATTTTATCTCATCTGGCTTCAGAAGCATCAACTCCCTCCTCTTAATGCTTCAGTGTAGAATCACAGAATGGCTTCCATTGGAAGGGACTTTGGAGATCATCTATTCCAATGTCCCTGCCATGGGACTCGGCTGCTCAAGGCCTTGACACCTCCAGGCAGGAGGCATCCACAGTCTCTCTGGGAAGCCTTTTCCAGAGTCTCCCCACTCTTGTACTGAAGAACGTTGTCTAAAGATGCAGTCTAAACCTATTCTCCCTCAGCTCAAAACCATTTCCTCTTGTCCTATCACTAGACACCCTTATGTGTCTAGTGATAGACAGTCATAGATAGAAAAGTCAGTCTCCAGCCTTCCTGTGGGATCCTTTCAGGTTTTAGAAGGAAGATCTAAGGTCCCTCCAGAGTCTCCTCTTCTGCTGTCTGAACAACTTCACCTCCCTCAGCCTATCCTCATAGAAGAGGTGATCCAGCCCTTGTATTTATCTTTGTGGCCTTCTCTGGACAAGATTCTTACTGCTAAGCTTATTGCTTCTTATTGCTCATCTTGCAAACCTTTATGGCTTACACAAGACTCAGGTAGGGTACTGCACTGAGACAACCCAGCAATGAAACATGCCCAAGGCTTGGTGTATTTAGGTGTCCACAGACCCACTACCTCCGTTTCTACAGGCAGCTCATTTCCAGTCTTTCTATCCACACAGGCAAAAATAAATATTTTCTGACATAGCATGAGGAGTTTAGCAGGATGCACAAGTATTCCTCCAAGACCAGTTTAGCTGTCAAGAACCTGAACCTTTTCATACCTGGATTCTTCAAGGCAGACAACATATGCTGATGGCACCTGGCAGCTGCTGCTGCCTAGATGCAACAACCTTTCTATAACACACATCCAGGTCACTGTAACAAGAGACTTTTCTCTGTCAGAGAAGTCACCACCCATTTTCACACTCTTAGCTGTATGCTGAGGGTCAGGCCACAAACACACATGGCACCACTTGCCATTTTCAGTTCCTTCCACCGAAAGCAGAGGAAAGGACAAAACTGTGCAAGACTCCACTATGACAAGGCAGAGACAATGCTGACTCTGCCCTCAGTTCTCACTGGATCATTGGCAAGGAACAGCCCATGAAGAGATGATGTGATGGCCACTAGCAACCAAACATGGCACAGATCAATTCTTTACAGTGAAGATGGTGAGACACTGGAACAGCTTGCCCTGGAAGGTTGTGGATGCCCCTGTTTAGGGCCAGGTTGGATGAAGTCTTGAGCAACGTGCTCTAATGGAAGGCATCCCTGCCCATGGCAGGGGGTTGGAACTAGATGATCTTTAAAGTGCCTTCCAACCCAAACATTCTAGGAATCTATGAAAAAAAAACAAACAAAAAACCAAGAGGACATGCCTTATCGAGCTGAACCTCCATTCTGCACACTTGGTCCTATACAAAACTCCTCAGCAACTGAAACACCAAAAACATGCTTGAGACATGGTGTTTGGTGGATGTATTTGAAATGTAGGAGTTGGTTATCCAACCCACTAGACATAGCCTCAGCAGCATGTTCTTCACTGCTATCCACAAAAACCTCCAAGTTCCTTAAATTCCTTAAACAACTAAAGGTGTTCAAGGCCAGGTTGGATGAGGCCTCAGGCAACCAAGTCTAATTGAGAAGCATCCTTGCCCATGGCAGAGGAGTTGGAGTATGTGATCTCTGAGATCTCTTCCAACCTAAGCCATTCTATGATTCCCGTAACTCCCATGAAGGCAAACTTTCTGCCCATTCAAGGCAGTATGCCTGAATCATTTACAGGAGGAGGAAGTTCAGAGAACAAAGCTAGAAGAAGAGGAATCTCATCACACCTGACATGCAAGTCACCTGTTCCTGTTGGGAGGACACAGCATCAGGACAAAGTACAATTTTATCCTTGTGAGATAAAAAGTGCTAATGAGGTGTAACTCATTCACCCAAAGAATACTGCAGATAATCTACACCACATTCTCCTCTTGGCCTGAGTGGAACAATTAGAATTACCCTTTTATTACACTGTGATGTCAGGTCTTCCTTTAATCACCCTCTGGAAGGGGGTGGAAGAAGTCCTTCAAAGCAGACTTCTTATCCAACCAAGAAAAACAGCAACTGGAAAAGCTTCTTCCTGTTCACATTCCTCATCTGCAGACTGAAATGTGATACCTAGTGCTAACTTTGATAGCACATAGGAGGAAATGGGCTTAAGTTGAGGAAATTGAGGGGAGGTTGAAGTTCGATATTAGGAAAAATTTCTTGACATGAAGAGTAGTCAGGCATTGGAACAGGCTGACCAGGGAGGTGCTGTAGTCACCATCCATGGAGGTATCCAAGAAATGTGTGGACATGGCACTTAGGGAGCTTTTACAAGTAAACCAATTCTATGATTCTGTGAAGTACTCTGCATATTGCAATGTCCTGTGCAGCAGCAGCAGACAGGTGAGTAGTTGTCTTGTCTCTGGATTGCCTTCTGTACTTAGACATCTCATCAGTTTGGGGTCCATGGACTGCAGAATCATTCCTCAGCCTGTCTCATCAGTGATAACAAGTTCTCTCCTTAGCAGCTCAGAACTGCATCAGACCACTTCGCAAACAGAGAAACAAAGGACATTCCAGTGATTACTGTCAGCTACACCTCACTCAGTCTGCTGATGGTGGAAAAACATGCAAAAGAAGAGAGTGAAATCAGAGAATTTGATCAGTACACTCACTGTCAAAAGCAAAGATCAGAAGACTGAAACCAAATTGAACAAGAATTGCTGGATCAGAGATTTGGTCTGCACTATCAGGGCAAATAATGAAAAAAAGACATATAAGAGGGCCATGAAGATGATCAGAGGGCTGGAGCACCTCCCCTATGGGGACAGGCTGGGAGAGCTGGGGTTGTTCAGCCTGGAGAAGAAAAGGCTCCAAGGAGACCCTAGAGCAGCCTTCCAGTACCTAAAGGGAACCTAGAGGGAGAGCTGGGGAGTGACTTTTTACAAAGGCCTGTAGTGAAAGGATGTGAGGGATTGGATTGAAGCTGGAAGAGGGGAGATTTAGACTGAAACTGAGAAGAAATCCTTTACAGTGAGGGTGAGGAGACACTGGAACAGGTTGCCCAGGGAGGTTGTGGATGCCCCCTCTCTAGTGGCGTTCAGGGCCAGGTTGGATGAGGCCTTGAGCAGCCTGGTCCAGTGGGACCTGTCCCTGCCTATGGCATGGAGGTTGGAACTAGATGATCTTTGAGTTCCCTTTCAACCCAAACCATTCTATGAACCTATATTTTTTTCACAGACTCTACCTAATAATTACGTTGCCCTTTAAAAAGTGCAAAGTCCACTGGCCTCAGACTATGACCCAGAATTAAACTGTCAAGTGTCAACATTAACCAGCTCTTCAGAACAGGCCTGGGCACTCACATACAGGAAAAGTTTCTGTTAGTCTGCTAACTGAAGAAGCGAGTGGATGCAATTCCTTTTTTTTGCAATCACCTACTTTGACTTTCATAATTGTATGGGTATTTTAAATTAGCTCTCATGGGGAAAGTGGCAATTACAGCAAACAAATGAAGCGGAGCAGATGTTTGTACCTGCGCACGCATACATGCACGCAGACACTTGCTCTGCAACTCCTTTCAGCCTGATTAGTGCTCTTGTCTGAACACGTTTCTCCTACCCAGGAGGTTCAGTCTGTAGCCAGCAGCAGTTGTGAAGCAACAATACAGAAAATGAAGAGCAAACACAGGCTGCGAAGCTGCAGAGGCAATATGGCTGCTGAGCCACAACCCTGAACAAAGGTCCAGGCGCTAAGGGCCATCGAGGCCACCCAGCTCCTTCCTCCCTACCTGAGACAGCAGCGCCCAGTCGCATACTGCCCCCGCGTGGTGATTGCGACCCGTTGCAGAAGAGCAGAACTGCCCTCAACAATTCCCCTCAAAAGGCTTTAAACTGAACCTTAAGATTTTTTGCTGTACATTAGTTCTTGGGCTGTAACAGCCTGGACAGCCTCTGTGCCCCAAGGCTCGGGCTCACTTAGGGTCTTTATCGATGACCTGGATGAGGGGATCGAGGCACCCTTGGTGAGGTTGTGGGTGACACTAAATTGAGCAGGAATGTTGATCTGCTGGAGAGCAGGAATGCTCTGCAGAGGAATCTGGACAGGCTGGATTGATGGGCTGAGGTCATTTGTATGAGGTTTAACAAAGCCAAGTGCTGGGTCCTGCACTTGGCTCACAACAACCCCATGAACACTCCACTGTCATTGTGAAGAGCTTCCTCCTAATGTCCAGCCTAAATCCACCCTGCTCCAGTTTCAAACCATTGCCCCTCCTCCCATCACCACAAGCCCTTCTAAACAGTTCCTCCCCAGATCTCCTGTAGGTCCCCTTCAGATACTAAAATGTAGCTCTAAGGTCTCCCTGGTGCCTTCTCTAGGCTGAAGAGCCCAACTCTCCCAGCCTGTCTTCATAAGAGAAGTGCTCCAGCCCTCTGATCATCTTTGTGGCCTCAGGTTCATGGCTCTCTTTTGTTGTAGAGAGAATGGCTTTGAGTTGGAAGAGGGGCAATTTAGAGTGGAGATTAGGAAGAAATTCTTTACGGTGAGGGTGGTGAGACACTGGAACAGGTTGCCCAGGGGGCAGTTAAGGATGCCCCCTCCCTGGAGGTGTTCAAGGCCAGGTTGAACAAGGCCTTGAGCAGCTTGGTCTAGTGGGAGGTGTCCCTGCTCATGACAGGGGGCTTGGAATCAGACGATCTTTGAGGTCTCTTCCAACCCAAACCATTCTATGATTCTGTGACAAAGAAAAGCAGGTCTAGTCCTTTTTCAAAGACAAGATAATTTTTCTTTTTGTTCTGAAAGAAGCATACAACTACAGTCACAAATCACAGGTAGGCATGACAATTATCATACTGCCAATTAAACCTGGCTTGAGCTTTTCCGTAATGCTGCCCTCCTTTAAATTACTTTCAAAATGAGGCATCCCAACTGTAGACTGCTAGAGAAATAGTGATTCCTCATTCTGTCCCCAAAATCAGGAAAATTGTTTGTCCCAGGAAGCAGAATGGGCTCCTCCCAACTGCTGCTGAAAGGCAGAAAGCAAGCAGAGCCTTGGGCTGGATACAGCTGGTGGACACGTGTGCTGCCATTCCTGCAGTGCTTTTCTGGCTTTCAAAGCAAAGCAGACAGCCTGAAACTATTTGCTGGTCATGAAAAGAAGAAGAAACAGTTTTCTTGCTCTAGGGACAAGCTTCCCAAAGTCAGCAAGCTAGCCTCCTCACTGAAAACCCACTGGAGAGCCAGAGCACATGTTCTCTTCAGGACAAACAAGCTCTGAGCTCACAGCAAGCACAACCACAGAAAACAGCTTGACCTAGGTTTTAAGGCTCTCCCTTATGGAAAGGCTTCTGCAAAGTAAAACTTAAAAACATGAAAACGAGAGAGGAATTGCAAATTACAAGGAATAGGAGTGGGCATGTTCTGAACAAAGCCTTTTACTGTCAGTGCCTTTCCCTTTTTTAAATAAATATGCTGCTGAAGCAGCCCGGTGGCTGTTTTAATGAGCATTTTGCATTAGCTCTTAAGGTGTGTTTATTTACTCACTCTACAGAATAAGCTGAGCTATCTTCACATAACTTGGAAGCTCCTCCATTTCCTGCATGGGAATTTTCCCATGAATTTTTGGCTTCTGCTTATGAAAAAAGAAGTGATTCCTTCTCTTTTCCTCATCATCCTCAATTTGTTTCTCAATAAAAACCAAGACAGCCAACTTGAGGCATTTTGAGCACAATATCCTAACACAGCAAAGCTGCTAATGGCCAGCATGTCTTGTAACTTAGATATCTCAGACCTTTTCATAGAATGGTAGAGGTTGGAAGTGACCTCAAAAGATCATCAAGTCCAATCCTTCTGCCCGAGAAAGATCACCTAGTGTAAGTGACACAGGAATGCATCCAGGAGGGTTTTAAGAGTCTCCAGGGAAGGAGACTCTATAACCTCTCTGGGCAGACTGCTCTAGGGCTTTGCCACCTCACAGTGAAAAAGTTTTTCCTTATGTTCCTGTGGAATCTCTGCTCCAGCTTGCACCTGCTGCACCTTGTCCTATCACTGGATGTCACTGAGCAGAGCCTGGCTCCATCCTCCCACCACTGCCCATCACATCTTTATAAGTGTGAATAAGGTCACCCCTTAGTCTCCTCCAAGCTAAGAGCCCCAGCTGCCTCAGCCTTTCCTCATCAGGGCGATGTTCCACTTTTGCTTTACCTTCCTTTATGTGACCCATGTGGTTGAGCAGAAGTTGGTATCTGGCAATGTGGAACCCTCTTGGAATGCAGCCATATCTTAAATCCAGTGCGCCACGCACAAGTTACATCACCACAGAAGGTATGTGCAAAGCTGAGGATCCAAGGAGGAAACTCTGAGACTAGAGCATAAACAAGTAGCTGCATCAGTCCTACCAAGCCACTTATACTGGGTTTCAAGCAAGCTGAGCAGGAGGAAGGTATAGGCTTGGCAGTTAGGAGCTCTCCTGGTTCTTTTCCTACCAGGGATCTCAGTCCTTCCCACAGCAATCAAAGCACTGCACTTCTTGTTTTGTGGGGCCTGTTTCTTACAACTGAGTGGGCGGCCTGCACGGCCACCTCTTCTCTAGCCAGAGGTGGTTTCCAAAATGCACGTTGTTCTCTGTCTGAGATAGCTGGACACCTCCTCTGTCTTGCTGGATTTACAGGCTCTCATTCCTGTGGGTGGAAGTCAGCTTAATTTGTCTGCTGCATTTCAAGCACCGAAACCAAACTTGCAGCTCCATCAGATCTTCCTGTGCTAGACGCTGTAGAAACTCCCCACTGCACCTGAAACTTTGACACACCCTTAGGTGGCTAGGAGCCAGATCCAGGCAATCCCATCATGTCTAGGCAGCACTGGCCACAAAACTGGCCATCAAACCACTCCTTCAACAAACATTTTCTTCCTCATACTTTCTCTATTTTCACTTTCCAGACTTGACCCAGAATTACACCAAATCTGACATTGCTGCACATGCTGTCACCTGGTTACTGGGACAAAAGTCATGGTGTCATTCAAGTCTTCATAAAAAGCGCACACCATTCTGCCCCTCTGCTCTGCTGAGACCTCACCTGAAGTAGTGGCCAGCTATGGGGCTCCCAACACAGGTCCAGAGGTGGGCCACAAAGATGATCGGAGTGCTATAGAACCTCTCCTACAGAGACACTGTGGGAGAGTTGAGGCTGTGCAGCCTAGAAAAGAGAAGATTCCAGGGAGACATTAGAACTATATATCAGTATCTGAAGGCAACCTACATGAAAGGCTGAGAAGGGACTGTTTAGAACGGCCTGCAGTAATAGGGTGAGGGGCAATGGTTTAAAACTGGAGCAGGGTAGATTTCAAGTTGGACATTAGGAAGAAGTTCTCCACAGTGAGAGTGGTGAAATCCTGGAACAGGTTGCCCAGGTGGGTGGTTGAAGCTCCATCCCTTGGAGCCATCCAAGATTAAACTTGACGTGGCCCTGGGCAGCCTGATCTAGTTGGAGGTGTCCCTGCTGAGTGGGCAAGATGATCTTTGAGGATGCCTTCCAACTCAGTGCAATCTGTGAGTCTGTGAATGATGAAGAAATTTTTCAGAGTATTGTGGTGTGTAACAGTCCCTTTGTATGTTCTGGCAGCAGGGTGCCATGCAGAAGAAAGCCGGTCCAGTAGGACACAGGTAAGACACCAATGGCTGCTCTAGCTCACAGAAAATACCTACCTGGCTGGTGAACTGGCCTGTAATCCCTGCCTTCTGGGCTTCCAGAGGAACAGGATGTGCTGCAGCCCAGTGCCACAACCAGGCATTTCCAGAAAGAGGCAACCAATACGGTGGTAACAGGTCTCTTAGCATTTTAACTCCCCCAAGAAATGCATCCTGCAACTGTTGCCTGTGGGAAAAGCTTTACAGCAAGTTGAATTATGAAGTGGTTTAATTACACAAGTAAAACCTTTCTTTGTGCTGCAGGAATCCTTCACAAGCTTCTTTCTGTTTCTCTCACTACCAGCAGGAGCCTGGTGTTGATCTCTTTGTGCATTATTCCTTACTCAGTGTTGGGAAAACAGCGTTGAGATCACACTCAATGTGGTCCTGGGAAGCCTCATCTAGTTGGAGGTGTCTCTGGTGACTGCAGGGGGGCTGGACAAGTAACCTTTGGGAGTCCCTTCCCCCAGATCTGTGAATCTTAGGTATGTTGAAGAATGGCCTGGAAAAGAAATATTCATAGAAGTGCAGGCATCGATTGGCTGAGAAATTAATTTGGAGAGAAGGGTTAAAAAAGACACACACACAGAGCTCTATGAAACATCAGCACTCAAATCTACTCTGCTGCATATAAACCAGCCATATGTGTTTACCTGCAGTCAGATATTGACAATGCACTGCAGTCCTTCCAAAACAATAGGATAGCTTGGGTTTATGAGGCAAATTGAAATGAAAATAAAACCTGTTCCAGCATGTAAGCATGTTAAGTCAGCTCCCTCTGGTATTAACAGTTATCTCCAAAAACAAGGACACAGCCTTGATGCTTTTAATCTGTAACAGCCATAGGGATGTTGTTTCACAGAAAGATCAACCCTAAATTATTTTGGATTATCAAGGACAAAGATCAACTCCCCTTTCACTGTTTCCAGAGACAAAGCACAATTAACTGGAGAAAGCAATCACCCTTCACATTTAAAGCACCACCTAATAAGAAGCTTCATTCTACATTAACCTGATAAGCAAGGGACTTACAAGTGTGGTGAGAGGAGCTGAAAAACAAGATCCCATAGGTAGGACTCTGACAGCTCTGCAGACATCCACAGGTAAATGCACTGCAGTAATATTTTGCCTGGAGAAGAGAAGGCTCTGGGGAGGCCTTTGAGAAACCTTCCAGTATGTGAAGGGGGCTACAGGAGAGCTTGGGAGGGACTTTTTACAAGAGCCTGTAGTGATAGGACAAGGGGCAATGGCTTTGAGCTGCAAGATGGGAGATTTAGACTGGAGATTAGGAAGAAATTAATTACAGTGAGGGTAGTGAGACACTGGAACAGGTTGCCCAGGAAGGCTGTGGATGCCCAATATTGGAGGTGTTCAAGGCCAGGTTGGAGGAGGCCTTGAACAACCTGCTGTAGTGGAAGGTGTGCCTGTCTATGGTATGGGGGTCGGAGCTAGATGATCTTTATGGCCCTTTCAAACCCAAATCGTTTGATGAATCTATCTATACTTGGAGCACACAACATTTAATGACCATACTTTATGCAGGTTCAATCAATGTGTCCTCTTTCAACCATATCTCCATTTCTCCTTAATACAAATTAGGATTGCCAGGGTTGATAAGAAAGAATCATAACACATACCCACCCCAAAAAAAGAAGTGTGTTTTAGCAATTTCTTTTATTATAATTTTGACTAATGGCAGTACATAAAATAGAACAAACAGACTTTTGTACCAAGAACAGGTAATTTTTGCTACCAACTATAAAGGTCTGCAAATTCAGAAATATTTTGACTTCTAAAACAAAAATCATTACAATGCCATAACAGAAAAAGAATTGTATCCAGTTCAGCAAGCTACAAAAAAAAAAAAACACAACTACCTTTTGTCTCCAAGCCTTTCTTCTACCCAAGTCCTCCTTCTACTGATAGTTGAGTTTGTCTGAAATACAACCTGAGAAAGGTACCCTCACTTTTTGTGTCTTTTTATGAAACCAGTAATTCTGAGATCATCACGAGATTATTGCAAGGCAATCATAAGATTGGATGAGCTCTTGGGCAATCAAGTCTAGTTGACAGACACCCTTGCCCACAGCAGGGGAGGGTTGGAGTAGATGATCTCTGAGGTTCCTTCCAAACTGAGCCACTCTATGATTCTATAAGGAAAAGTGAAGGAGAGATAGACCTTTAGAGACATCAGGAGCACTACAAATAATTGCCCCAAAGACTCAGGAAGAAGCAGCAATTATCTGTCTTAAATATTTCAGTTAAAATGGCCAAGTGCCACAAGTTTGGTTTTTTTTTTCCTATTAAAACCCAACTCAACCCACAAAGCATACAAAAATATTTCTTCTGCTAAATTTGGAGATCAAAAATGATTTGCCTAAGAATCAAACGAAATACTTTATCCTGATGAAGGATTTTAAGATGCATGATATGATTTCATAAAGTAAGATATTGCTTAAAATAATTCCACAGGTAGTGACCAAAGAGCACTAAATGAAATGTACTTTTATTCCTGCGTTAGGAAATACAGGTAACTACTAAACTGGGACACGAGTACAAGCAGTTTCTCTATGCATACACCTTAGATTTCACAGTTTTTCTTCAAGTATGGGTTCAGAGCACTGCTGCAGTTTACCATACCCTACGAAGCTTAGAGATCAAAAGTTGCTCTCTGGCAAAGCAGAAAGCACCTGAACGCCTGCCATGTTCACACATTTAACAGAGAGATGCCAGACAACGAGCTTAAAAGTGGACAAAGGTTGCATTGCCAGGGTAAAAAAAGCACCATAAGGATTTGTGGCAATGGAACAGCAAAGGACTCTACAAAGCATTGTAGGTAAATTTACGCCAATTCACAAAGAGACATCCAAAGATTTAGAAATAACTAAGGTCTGGTGGAGTGTTTTCTAACAGTACTACCACAGGGTCTTTTGGAAAAGACAGTAAGTCAGAAATACCTAGTTTTCCATCTAAGTTTTAGGTGTAACTATTTGAATTAATACTTCTGTGCACCTCAACATACAAAAAAAGGTTCTCATTGTCTCACTTTCAGGGAACGTTAAATGAGCTGTGCAGAACTTTGACAGTTATTGCATTTGAGAAGACAATGGAGCTCCCTAGCAAAGGATACAAGGCAGGATTTGACAGAAAAAGACTTGGGGGTACAGTGGATGAGAAGGCGGACATGAGCTAGCAGTGTGTGCTTGTAGCCCAGAAGGCCAGTGGCATCCTGAGCTGTGTCTGAAAAAGCATGGCCAACAGATGAAGAGAGGTGATTCTGCCCCTCTGCTGTGCTCTGGTGAGACCTCACCTGGAGTACTGTGTCCAGCTGAGGGAGCTGGGGCTGTTCAGCCTGAAGAGAAGGCTCTGGGAAGACCTAATAGCAGACTTTCAGTACCTGGAGAGGACTAAAAGAAGGCTGGACAGGGACTGTTTACAAAGGCCTGTAGATATAGGATGAGGACAAATTGAAAATTCTAACTTGAAATTAGAGAAGAAGAGATTAGATTTGATGTTGGGAACAAGTTCTTTATACCATGAGGGTGGTGGAACACTGCAACAGGTTGCCCAGGGAGGTAGCTGAGATGGAGATCCCCGGAGATACTCGAGGTTAGGCTTGACAAGGCTCTGAGCAACCTGATCTAGTGGAGGATGTTTCTGCTGACTGAAGGGGAGGGGTTATACTAGAAGACCTTTGGCGGTCCCTGCCAAACCAAACCATTCTATGATTCTACAATTCACATTTTTAGAAAGATTCAATTATGAACCAGCTCATAAATGGTAGTTTCATGCAGGTAAACATGTCAGCTGCTTAGCAGGTTTATATTTAACCCAGCCAATTAAGTACCACTGAATGGTATATTAGCTACAGAATTTGTGTAAGTTTTCTGAAGCCATCCCTGGATCTTTTTATGGCCAGGCTGGACGTGGCTCTGGGCAACCTGATCTAGTGGAAAGTGTCCCTGCCCATAGCAGGGGGGTTGGAACTAGATGATCCTTGAGGTCCCTTCCAACCCGGACAATTCTGTGATTAAAAAAAGAATATAAAAGTCACAGCTGCACCTGAGCACAAGTAAGAGTAAGAAGTTGCCACTCAATTTTGTAACTGTTGAGATGATAACATTTTGCCACAGATCAGATTAGGAGATCTGATTGCTGGCTTTAATCAGAAGCGTTAGATAAATCAACCACGGTGTATTCCTGCTTACCCTGTCAGCTCCCACTTCTGCAGCCATTATCACACACTTCTGATATACTGGAACAAGTTCCTCAGGGAGGTGGTGGAGGCTCTGTCCTTGGACATGTTCAAGCTCACACTTGACAGGGCCCTGAGCAGCCTGACCTAGTTGGAGGTGTCCCTGCTGGCTGCAGGGTTCTTGGACAAGATGACCTTGGCCTAAAACCAAACCCAAAGAGTCACTTCTGTAATAATACTGCTAAATCCATCTTGGAGCAAGACCTGAAAACATGGTTTGCATTGATTCTGTTTGGTACACTTTTAAAAAAGAGAAGTGTGCTGATACAGATTTTATACTACAAGTAACAGTTTGCAATGTGCTAAAATCAGGATGGAAATAATCATTAGGAATTAGGATATAGGAAACACTCATGCATAAAAAACTGCTGCGGAGTGTTTATCACATTTAACAATTATTCAAATTTATTTGGCTAGAACAAATAGCAGGACCTGTTCTGCTGTCCCACATCATAAGATGGATATGGAGCTGTTGGAGCGAATCCAGACGAGATCCACAAAGATGATCCAAGGGCTGGAGCACCTCTGGTAACAGAATAGGTTGAGGGAGCTGGAGAAGATTCCAGGGGGACCTTAGATCTGCCTTCCCACACCTGAAGAGAGCCTACAGGAAGGCTGGAGAGGGACTTTTCATAAGGATGTCTAGTGACAGGACAAAGGGAAATGGTTTTAAGCTGAGGGAGAGTCAGTTTAGACTGGATCTTAGGAAGACGTTCTTCTGTACAAGGGTGGTGAGACTGTGAACAGGTTGCAGATTTCTCCTCCCTGTGGGTGTTCAAGACCAGGTCAGATGAGGCCTTGGGCAACCAAGTATAGTTGAGAGGTGTCCCTGCCTGTGGCAGGGAGGGTGGAGTAGATGATCTCTGAGGTCCCTTCCAACCTAAGCCATTCTACAATTCTAGGATTCTATGACTGATTTGTGTTGACCTATGAGACACTCAAAGTTATCTACAATAGAGGGAGAGATTTTAGGCAAACAATACAGAATGTACGTTCCTCAAGGTTGTATCTGAAGGCAATAAAGCCTATCACACAAAACACAGTGTGTGTTTAAAAGAGGCATTTCCTCTTGTTTCTTTCCTTAAGACACAAGGCATGGTGAAAGTTTTACTGGATACTTGCAGAGGTAAAGGAAATCATCCATACTAAGCAGAGTCACGGAAGAGGGCTGCTGGTCTCACACATCTGTAAACACTGCAAAACCCCCATGGAATTAACATTGCAGGGATCCTTACTGAGATGACTATAGCATGCCACTGGACAAGGTGTCACTGAGAGTTATTTATTTCTAAATGTAATACAGAGTTAAAAGCAGGGAGCTAATAAAGCCATATTTAAAAAGGAATAGAAAAAAAAATCTAATGTTGTATTAAGCTAGAAAAGTTTTGATTTCTACTTTGTATCCTAATACAATGAAAAATTGAAAATAAACTCAGTGTGAGAATTACTAAACAAAACCAAAGTCAGATATATATGATATATAAAAATACCAAGAGATTACATGTTGTGAAATACTTATCACAAGAGTGACTGCGATGCATTTCCATCTTAAACTCTAAAACAAACTCCAAGTCACATGTGGAGCAAAAGGCATCCTTTCTGCTATAACACCACCATAACTCAACTCCAGGTCTTCTTTCAGAGTAACAAATAACCTAAAAACAGGACAGGAAAAAAAAACAAACAACAAACCAATTTAAAATCAGCTGAATTCTTATAGTTAGAAACCTCAACACCCTGCAGACATTTTAAACTCACAATGAAAGAGTGATTTTGTCATGAGCTTGAGAATTACATCTTTACACAATTTCAAAGACTCCTCCCATGATTCATGCCAGCATATATTGTATACCCCTTCTGGAAAACTTTTGTATAGCTGTATTTATACATACATATATACATATGAGATGCAGTATGCTGGGCTGCATGAAGAGAAGTGTGACCAGCAGGTCAGGAGAGGTGATTCTGCCCCTTTACACTGCCCTTGTGAGACCCCACCTCAACTACTGTGACCCATTCTGGTGTCCCCCATCATAAGAAGGACACAGAACTGTTTGAGCCAGCCCAGAGGAGGGCCACAAAGATGATACAAGGGCTGAAGCACCTCTGCTGTGAGGATAGGCTGAGGGAGCTGGGGTTGTTCAGCCTAGAGAAAAAAAGATTCTGGGGGGACCTCAGAGCTGCCTTACAGTACCTGAAGGGATCCTACAGGAATGCTGGAGACTGACTTTTCATAAGGGTGGCTAGTAACAGAAAAAGGGAGAAGAGGTTTTAAGCTGAGGGAGAGTAGGTTTAGACTGGATCTTTGGACAAATTTCTTCAGTATGAGGGTGCTGAGACTCTGGAACAGGCTGCCCAGAGTGGCTATGGATGTCCTCTCCCTGAAGGTATTCAAGGCTAGGTTGGATGAGGCCTTGAGCAACCTGGTCTTGTTGAGAGATGTCCCTGCTCATGGCAGGGAAGTTGGAGTAGATGTCCTCTAAGGTCCCTTCCAACTTAGGCCATTCCATGATTCCATAATACATTTACACACAGAACCACACTAATGTTTAGCTTGGCTCCAAGCCATTTCACTTCACAAACAGCAGCTAAACCTTAAAAATTAGAAGTAATTTTGAAACCTCTGCAAACCGATCTTGTAAACATTTTTGCAAAGCTTCTTGCTATCCACAACAATGAGAAGTTAAAAGAAAACCCCTTTAAGTGGCTGTTTAAACATCTTACCAAATTAGACAGGGTGTCCATGAACTGCAGTGTTATCTCCTTCTCCGCTTTGCATTTGCATCTGCATCTGTGCCTGCATTCTAGCAATCATCTCCTGCATGCGACGAAGCTAGAAAAGTAGAACAGAAGAATCCTGCAGCCTAATCTCACCATCATAACATGATTCCTTGTTGCCAACACAATACTAATTCTTCATGTTAAACAGGGAGCATATCTGCAGTACCCTCATCACACCTCTCTGGAGGTGTTCAAGGCCAGGGTGGATGGGGCCTTGAGCAACTTGGTCTAGTGGGAGGTGTCCCTGCATGGGGGTTGGAACTAGATGATCTTTAAGGTCCTTCCCAATCCAAACCATTCCATGATTCCCCCTAGTACAGGACTTGCTTGAGATCTCCACTTCAGTCTTTCTGACCAGCTTTTGCTATTCACTGTACTTCTTCTAGTCTTGGCTACATTCTTTTTGGGTTAAGAGGCCAATGAGAACACTGTTACAGCTCTGCGTTCTGGCAGAATAGTAAGTTCTGTTTCACTCTATTCCTGACAATTGCTACCATTGTTTCCTACTTCCCTGCAGAGCTGAACACACTCCTTTGCTCTCTGCAATTGCTTACTTCAGAACCTTTCCTGACAGGAGGCTGGCTCTCCTTCCCCACACAACATGTATTATCTCCATCACTGAAAAGCTAGTGAAATCAGCCACATCAGACATTTCACTAGGTTCTGCTGGCTTCAATAAATCAGTGTTCTAAGGCTCCTCTACACCTCTTCATGTTCTGTATTTTTAATGCATCTTGAATAATTTTGTAATAGCAAATTCTGCTTTTGCCCATACAAATTATCAAGATCACATAAATAATTTGATCTGAAGTACTGACAGAAGAATAAAAATCTCCCCATAAATAAAGAATACAAGAATAAAAATGCTTATAGTAGAGAGTTCTGTCATCTTACTTCAGCTTCTTTTTCAAGTAGAATCTGGTCTTTATTTACTTCTTCTTCCTCTATTTTCCTAAAATCAGATGAATATTGTCAGTAGCATGCATGCATTCTGAATTTTGAACTTTAACAAGGCTGTGATGACAAAACCAAAGCTCTTAGAACAACATCAGACTCTCATAATACAAACATCCATTGTAAAACTTTCTTCTCATGGCTGCAATTCATGCTTTAAAATTAATTTTGAGACCACATTTTTTCCCTTACTCCTTCATAAAGTTCTATCCAGGACAAGTATAAACTTCAAAAGTCATTCTAGGTATTATTTTAACACATGACAGATCTTTGCATCTGAAGTATGAATAAAAACTATTGCTGAAGGAGTAAAAATTTACCTGAGCATAACATTATTATAAGCGATTGTGATGTGACTACCACACAGATACAGTAAATTCAGAAACACTGCAAATCCACACTCAAACCTTCTCCATCAATACAACTAAAATACCAAGCTCAAAGTAATGCCGGACAAGAAGTCAACAGAAATGTGAAAGCAAATTGTAAAGTAACAAGTGCTCTAAGAAATTCTGAATTTAGAAACTTGGCTACCTGCAGACAGAGCCCTTCTCCAATGCAGTTCTATCTCATCTCTAACTTCATGAGTCTGTGTTTGCTACCAAACATCTAAAACACTCATAACCATAACCAAAACCATTATAATGCAACCACTGTACATTTATGGAACCCTTCATAAGTGATCTGGATGCTGGGATCAAGGAATAACCTGATGAAGTTTGCAGATGACACCAAAATGAGTAGGGGGGTTGACACTCCAGAAGGGAGAGCCACCTTCTGGGAAGACCTGGACAGCCTTCAGGAGTGGGCTAGCAAGAACCTTATGAAGTTCAACAGGGATGACTGTAGAGTCTTACACTTGGGAATACATAACCCAGGAGTGCAGCTCAGATGGAGATCCACCTAGCTGGAGAGCAGCCCTATGGAGAGGGACTTGGGAGTCTCGATGGACAACAAGCTCAGCATGAGTTATTAGTGTGCTGCAGTAACAAACACAGCCAACATGATGCTTGGTTGCATCACCTAGGGCATCACCAGCAGAGATAAAGAAGTCATTGTCCCATTCTGCTCAGTGCTGGTCAGCCCACAGCTGGAGCATTACATGCAGTTTTGGTCTCTGATAAACAAAACCAAACAAACAAAAAAAAAAAGGTGGACCGGGTGAAAAGTATCAAGACAAGGGCCAAGAGAATGATCAGAGGACTGACAGCCCTGCCATGTGAGGAAAGGCTGAGAGAGCTGAGTTTGTGCAGCCTTGAGAAGAATCAGGGGAGACCTTATTACCATGGACCAGTACACAAAGGGTGGCTGCCAGAAGGATGTAGACTCCCTTTTTATGTGGAGAAGACAAAGAGTAATGGGGACAAGTTATTGCTAGGGAGATTCCCACTGGACTCCAGAAGAAAATGTTTCCCCAAGGGAAGCAAGTGGACTCTCCTCCATATGACAGTGTGAAGACTTGACAGGGCACTGGGTCAGCTCATTTCAACTATACCATCACATAGAAAGGGTGATAACTCTCTATCCTCTACTCCAATGAAAACTTGTACGTTTGATTATTCTCCGGTAAAGTCATATTGGGTTTGCTTTTTTTGGGGGTTCTTTTTTTTGCAAGTCCAAAAGATTCCTTTTGTATAACACATTAAAATGCAGAGCAAACATTGATTACTCCTGCCAAAATCAAACCAATGCTTTCCATCAGTATGACAGCAAACTCTTGCTTAATTGGGACATTCCAGTTTTGCACTGCAAAATCAAGCCTGTCAATATGTGGCACTTGGCGGCGTGGCTTAGCTGATGTCATGGTGCTAGGTCATAGGCTGGACTTGATGATCTCAGAGGTCTTTTCTAGCCTTGATGATTCTGTCATTCTGTAATTTTTTTTGTGTACAATATATTGACGATTACCCATCACTTTGCTAAGAAGTCGCATCCCACATTGCAATGAGGACTATCTCCTCACAGATCTCATCATACAAAGGGACTTTGAAAGTGCATTGCAAACAAACTGATGCTTGCTAAAAGCTTAACAAAGAAAGAGATCATAAAAAAATCCTCTGTGCCCAAAAGCCTAAAAGAACTTCAGTGAATACAGTCAACAAGCACTAATGGCCAAGCACCACTGGTGGGGTAGGTGAAAATTTGAAATAAATGCACCAGATACCCTTAGAGTAACTTAATTACATTCTAGCACCACTCTGGAAATGTGGAAGCAAAGAGATATGAGATCACTTGTCTAAACAAGATACAAAGTATACTTGAATGCTGTGTTCAGCTTCCGGCCCTTGCTATAAGAAGGGCCTTGAGGTACTGGAGCGTGTCTATAGAAGGGCAATGAAGCTGGTAAAGGGTCTAGAGAACAGGTTCTGTGAGGAGGAACTGGGGTTATTTAGACTGGAGAAGAGCAACAGGCTGCCCAGGGTGGTGGAGGAGTCACCATTCCTGGTGGTTTTCAAGAAATGGTGTGGACATGACACTTGGAGACATGGTTTAATGACCATGATGGTGTTAGGTTGAAGGTTGGACTTAATACTACAGGCCAGTCAGTCTCACCTGTACCTGGTAAGATTGTGGAGCAGATCCTCCCAGAGGCACCACTAAGACAGGAGAATAATGAAGAGGTCATTTGGTCCAATCAGCATGGCTTCACCAAGGGCAGATCCTGCCTAACAAACCTGGTGGCATTCTATGAACAGGTCACAACATTAATAGATGAGGGGCAAGCAACTGATGTCATTTATCTGGACCTGAACAAAGCCTCTGACACTGTCCAGCACCACATCCTGGTCTCCAAGCTGGTGATGGGTGGACCACCAGATGGATAAAGAACTGGCTTGATGGCTGCACCCAAAGAGTGGCTGTCAATGGGTCCATGCCCAAGTGGAGACCAAGGACAAGCAGAATCCCTCAGGTATCAGTCCTGGGACCAGTCTTGTTCAGCATCTTTGTTGGTGCCATGGACAAAGGCATTGAGTGTACCCTCAGCAAGTTTGCTGATGACACCAAGCTGTGTGGTGCAGCAGACAAGCTGGACGGCAGGGATGGCATCCAGAGGGACCTGGACTGGCTGCAGAGGTGGGCACAAGCCAACCTCATGAGGTTCAACAAGGCCAAGTGCAAGGTCCTGCGTCTGGGTTGAGGCAATCCCAAACACAAATCCAGGCTGGGCAGTGACTGGCTGGAGAGCAGCCCTGAGGAGAAGGACTTGGGGGTGCTGGTGGATGAGAAGCTCAGCATGAGGCAGCAGTGTGCACTTGCAGCCCAGAAAGCCAACCAGATCCTGGATAGCATTAGGAGAAGTGTGGCCAGCAGGACGAGGGAGGTGATTCTCCTCCTCTACTCTGCTCTGGTGAGACCCCACCTGGATTACTGCATCCAGTTCTGCAGCCCTTATTACAAGAGTGATGTGGACATGCTGGAGCGTGTCCAGAGAAGGGCCATGAGGACGATCAGAGGACTGAAGCACCTCTGCTATGAGGAGAGACTGAAAGAGTTGGGGCTGTTCAGTCTGGAGAAGAGGAGGCTCCCAGGTGACCTTACTGTGGCCTTCCAGTATCTGAAGGGGGCCTACAAAAAGGCTGGGGAGGAACTTCTTAGGCTATCAGGTAGTGACCGGACATGGGGGAATGGAGCAAAGCTGGAGGTGGAGAGGTTCAGACTGGATTTGAGGAGAAAGTTCTTCAGTATGAGAGTGGTGAGGCCCTGGAACAGGTTGCCCAGGGTTGAGGCCCCATCCCTGGAGGTGTTTAAGGCCAGGCTGGATAAGGCTGTGGGCAGCCTGATCTAGGGTAGGCTGTCCCTGCCCATGGCAGGGAGGCTGGAACTAGATGATCCTTGTGGCCCCTTCCAACCCTGACTGATTCTATGATATTAAAGGACATTACAACTTAGCAGCAACTTACTGTCATAGATCCTCAGCAGAGGCAGATTAAAAGCCTCTGAAAACTAGTAAAGACGTATTTACTCTGGATGACTTTAGGGTCCATTACTTCTAAGACTTTTGTAGATATCTGAATAACAGGTACTAGAATTTGGCAAAAGTAGGGGTTAGTTTTTGCAGCTTGAACTTCAGAGGACAGGGGGAGAAGGTATGTCATCTTGCCTGAGGAGAAAGCTGGATTTGCAGGCCAGTGCTACAAGCAGAGAGAAACTAATTCTCCTGAAAACTGACTTGGCATGTGACAAAACCTCTGTCAACAGCACGATGGAAAAATGTTTGCAAAATGTACCAAACCCACTGAAATGTGTAGTTATGAAACCCTCTAGTGGTTGGAACAAGAGAAGCAAGTGAAAAATCTAAACCAGGAAGCACCCAGTTTTCCACAAGAACTCTCAAACTCGACTTTACAAACCCTATTATTTTCGTTTCAGATGGGGTGTTCTGCCTGTCTCTCTTACCAGAAAAGCTGTGCCATACCCACCAGGGCGCTAAATCAGGTTGAAAGATATTATCCTGTGACAGTTACAGAAAGAACATTATTTATGTAGAGCATGTTTAATAAAAGCACAGCAGAAGGTCTTGAGTTTTCTCTTTTTTAAAGGTGCAGCCCATTAGCTAATTTAAAAAAAAACAACAAACTTTTCTTTTAAACATACCAGCACTGACCTAACTTGCAGATTTTCCAAACACCACAGACATCTACTCTACTTACCTCAAACATTCCAACCCAACTGACTCCAAGGTTTAAAAGAAAGCAGAGCTCTAACTACACTTTAACTCCACAACTCTCTCTGCAGATTTAGGTAATGCTTTTTTTTAACAATCAGCATACACTGGTTGACTGAACTTGGTGCAGACTGGAACTACCAAATCCTAGCAATGAAAACGGTAGGAGGGACACTGAGAGAGAGAAACCAAACCACAAGATGCCAACCTGCCGCCACGTTTCAGCCTCTCGGAGCGAAAGTTCTCATAGTGAAGATCCTGGGTAACCTCCTGAAGATCTTGCATGTGTGTGCTAGAGGAATAAAAAGCATTAAAAGATAAAAGATACCTGTGTCACATCAGCTTGCTTAACCAGCTCTCACATTCAACACTGTATTGGGTCAGGTACATCCATTTACATGCTAATTTAGAAGCTACTTTAATTTAAATTGATGCAGCTAAAGTCACATAGAGAGACCACTTCAGACCCTGACATAAGCTGTCCTCCTGAATGAGACAGGTGATGAAGTACTGCTGGGTAAGGGGAGCAGTAAAGCCTGACAAAATCAACCAGTGGACTGTAGATGTCTACTGCTTTGCAGATATTTATCTACAGATACATTTAAATAAGCATGAAGTGTGTAGCAACCAGTTTTATGTTCTCAGGGATCTGCAGAGCAATTCAACACAGTGATTGACAAAAGAATTAGACACTGAATAAATGATGTTGAAAGAACCTACGGAGCCTATGTGGCCCAACCCCTTCCTAGGCCTAGGCCTAGGCCAGCTAGGTCAGGTCTGCTTGTGGCCTCCAAGGATTCCACAACCACTCCAAATGCCAATACAGTATTTGCATAGCTACCTGGTGATTGTTTTTAAACTATCATTTAATTGGAATTGTCTAACTTACATTAGCATGGTTCTCAGCTTCAGAAAGTCATTATGTTCTGGATTTTCCACTTCAACGACACCCCATGGGTAGAGTCGACCTCTAACTTTTTTACCTTTGGCTTCAATGAGTTGATTTGATCCCACTACACAAAATGGAATGCTGGCCTGAAAGCCAAAAAGGCAAATATTACTGATAAAGGAATCAGAACAAATAACACCAAGAACAATTCTTGTTCTGCTCAGCACTGCATATTACAGTACTAAGCTTGTAATTATTTTAATTTGAAGGTGTTAAAAAAAAAAAATAAAAAAAATTTTAAAAAAAATCATCGTCTTCCAGTTTGGGAAGCCCAGGCACAGAGACACAGGGACTTGCTCAAGGTCTCATGGCAGGTCACAGGATATATCTTGTGATAAAGCCAGCTGGGCAGTCTGAAAAAAATACAGTGTATTACAGATTCACAGATTGCATCAGGTTGGAAGGGACCATCAAAGGTCATTTTGTCCAACTCCTCTGCAGTCAGCAGGAACACCTCCAACTAGGGCAGGCTGCCCAGAACCACATCGAGTCTAGTCTTAAATGTCTCCAGGGACAGGTCCTCAACAACCTCCCTGGGCATTCTGATCCAGTGTCTCACCACTCTTGTTGCAAAGAAATTCCTCCCGATGTCCAACCTAAATCTACCCTGCTCCAGTTTCAAACCATTGCTTCTCATCTCATCACCACAAGCCCTTCTAAATGGTCTATCCCCAGCCTTCTTGTAGGTCCCTTTCAGATATTGAAATGCAACAGAGCCTTCTCCAGGCTCAGTATACCCAATTCTCTCAGCCTGTCTTTGTAGGATAGGTGCTTTGACCCTCATGGCCTCCTCTGGACTTGCTCCAGCAGGTCCATGCCACTCTTGTGCTGGGAGTTCCAGAGCTGGATGCAGTACTCCAGGCGAGGTTGCCACCAGAGCAGAGCACGGGGCTGAATCACCTCTCTTGACCTGCTGGCCACACTTCTTTTGATGCAGTCCAGGATGCCACTGGCCTTCTAGGCTGCAGGTGCCCATTGATGGCTCATGTCCAGCGTCTTATCCAGCAGCATCCCCAAGTCCTTTTCTACAGGACTGCTCTCAATTTCATCATCCTCCAGCCCACAGATCCAACCCACAAAGTCAGTCCTACCTTTAGGAGTCTGGTCTGCTCTTTAAAATCTTCATCCTCATCTGATTCTGCATCAGGCAGGTGATAAATCTTGATGCCATGCTCTTCTATTTCATCCAGAATCTGAGATTTATAATACAAGCAATAGAATTAGCACTCAGATAGAGTCACTACTTCTGAATACTATGGTCAAATTACTTCACCAGTTAGACACAATCTCTTGAGAAACTTGGGCCTATATTACTGAATCATATTACTCTGTGAATATTTGCTTTTAAACACTATCTTAATGATACTCAACAACTACTTGGCACAGACTTTCAGACAAACAGCAATGTCCAAACAACACTGTCATTTGTGGATAACACATAAGAAATTCAGGTTCTTTCAAACCTTTGCAGTCTTTTTATTTTAAACTACAAAGCACTGACTCAAAAGTCATAATTGCTTTGAGCAACGTAAAACTCCTTGCTCTTGCCTCTGGATGACTACTTGGGACTATGGGTAATAGTGTTTAAAAACCTATCAGAGCTACAAACAAATCAAATATTTTTGTCTTCGTGACTGCTAAGAATGACATCTGCAACTGGAATCCATTTGTCACAAACCCAAATTTGCTCTCTAAAATAAATTCTTCATTTATGCAGAATTCTATCAGAAAATGTGCATCAAACTGAAGTATATGTCTCTATTTTGATTGTACATTGAGTAAGAGAACTGTAAGGGTATCCAGAATAATAGAGAAAATTGCAGATGAAATATTAACTATTATGTCTAAGAGTGGACCAAATGTGCCTTCTGGCAACTTAATTCTAACACTTCTTTCTAAATTTCATAGTTGTTATTAACTCATGATGGTTTGCTTTGTTGTTTTTCCCCTCCTTAGCAAACACAGTATCAAGTCCTGCAAGACTGAAGACAAAGCTCTGAAAGCTGGGCTGGAGAAGAGAAGGCTCCAGGGAGACTTTAGAGCAGTCTTCCAGTACCTAAAAGAGAGTACAGGAACGCTGGGGGAGGAACTGTTTAGAAGGGCTTGTAGTGACAGTTTGAGGGGCAATGGCTTTAAGCTGCAAGAAGGGAGATTTAGACTGAAGATTAGGAAGAAATCCATTACAGTGAGGGTGGAGAGACACTGGAACAGGTTGCCCAGGGAGGTCATGGTCCCTGAAAGTGTTCAAAGCCAGGTTGAGATGAGGCTTTGAGCAACCTGGTGTACCCATAGCAGAAGGTTGTAACTAAATGATCTTTAAGGTCCCTTCCAACCTAAATCATTCTGTGAATCTATGAATGTGTAAGGGGTCTTGCTTATGGAAGAAAAAAGCCCCAGGAATGTATTAGAAGAGGGGAAGAAAAGCAACTGCAAAATCAGAAAAATCTCTGAAAATGCTATTTTTTAATCATCAGAATTCTGATTTGGTTAAAAAAAAAAAAAAAAGGTATGTTATAGATGCAGATACTACATCTGCTACTACATCTGCTTTATGACTGATGAAAGAGGTAAGACAGCAATTACCATCAGCAAATATATTTGAATGTTTTTGCAAAGATTCAAAATTCACCTCTATTGTAAATGTAACTAGGCTGCCACTTTGAAGGCAGCATAATGACTCTTTCAGAGTTAAATGCATAGTAGCTACAAGGACACTGAGGTGCTGGTCCAGAGAAGGGCAACGAAATTCGTGAAGGGTCTGGAGATCAGGTCTGGGGAGGAGCAGCTGAGAGAACTGAGGTTGTTTAGTCTGGAGAAGAGGAGGCTGAGGGAAGACCTCATTGCTCTCTACAGCTCCCTGAGAGGAGGTTGGGGTGAGGTGAGGGTTGGTCTCCTCTCTCTAGTATCAGGTAGTAGAATGGGAGGAAATGGCCTGAAATTGTGCTAGGGGAGGTCTAGGTTGGAAATTAGGAACAATATCTGTGCTGCAAGAGTGGTCAGGCATTGGAACAGGCTGCCCAGGGAGGTGCTGGAGTCACTGTCCCTGGAGATGTTCAAGAAACGTATGGACCTTGTACCGTGGGACATGGTTTAATGGCTATTCTGGGGTCAAGTCCTAGAGGTCTTTTCCAACTGGTGCAACTCTATGATTCTGTAAAGAATTTACAAAGCACCAAGCTATATTTGAAATTATGTTACACTGTGCATAAGATTATATTTTTCTCAGCTAGAACAGAGTGACGTCAAATGAGAAAAACTCTCTCTTCAGTGATCATGCTGCTGTAAGTGAAGTACAGCTTTTACTGGCAAGCTAGAAAAATACTCACCCTTTTCTTCAGCCTTTCTCGCTCTTTCAGACAAAGTGTATCAGCTTTTGCAATCACTGGTACAATGTTTACTTTGTTGTGTATGGCCTTCATAAATTCAACATCCAGAGGCTTAAGGCTAAAATTGAAATACAGAAATTTTAAATCTAAATTGCCCAAAGACTTAAGGCAAAGATTAAAATATATATTTAAAAAATATTTTTAATTGAAATTACCAGTTCATTTCACGGAAGGGACCTTAAAGATCATCTAGTTCCAATCCCCTGCCACAGGGCAGGGACACCTGCCACTAGACCAGGTTGCTTAGGGCCTCATCCAAACCTGTCTTGAACACCTACAGGGAGGGGCCATCTAGGGACTCCCTGAGCAACCTGTTCCAGCGTTTCATCACCATCACTGTAAAAAATTTCTTCCTTAATCTCCAGTCTAAATCTCCCCTCTTCCAACTCAAAGCCATTGACCCTTTTCCTGTCACTACAAGCCCTTCCAAACAGTCCCTCCCCAGCTTTCTCGTAGCCTAATTCCAGCACTGGACTGCTGCTCTGAGGTCTCCCTGGAACCTTCTCTTGTCCAAGATGAACAGCCCAAACTCTTTCAGTTTTTCCCTCTAGGGGAGGTGTTTCAACCCTCTGATTATCTTTGTGGCCTCCTCTGGACCTGCTCCAACAACTGTCCTCCTTGTGCTGGGCAACACACCCAAATAATTCCAGGTCTTTTAGTACTACCTTAAGTAATGCTACTCCGCTTCTGAAAATCTAAGCCAAAAGGTACAAACCAAACCCCAAAGCAAAAGAATCTAAACATGCAAACAATGGAGAAACACCTACCCGTGCCCAAAGGGTGAAATGAAATAGAAGCAGCAATGAACCCGGTTATCTATGATGTGCCTTCTGTTCAAGCCACTCTCATCATGCAGATAGCGCTCAAACTGCTCATCGATGTAAGAGATTATGGTCTTAAAACTGAAAAAACAGATGGAGGCAAGATGTCATGCTCCTTCCCACATGCTCAAGGATTTTAGTGATGTTGCAAAGGTAATATTAAAACATTAAGATGTCCTGCTGATGAACCAGCCTCCTGATGGACAAAAATTCATTTAATGGTGCTGTAGCTGTAGAACATAAATCTTAACATTTTACTTGTATTCCAGAATAACAAACTCCTGCATATGTTTGGGGGTTTTATATTAAGATAAAGCATGCACAGATACAAGACACACCTCCACTTCTGCAGCAAATTTCTCTTTGGTTAGTATTATCTTCTGGCTAACATTCATAGAATCATAGAATGATAGGGGTTGGAAGAGATCTCCAGAGATCATGCAATCCAACATCCCCTGCCAGAGCAGGATCACCTAGGAACACATCCAGGAGGGTTTTGAGAGTCTCCAGAGAAGGAAACTCCACAACCTCTCTGTGCAGCCTGCTCTGGGGCTCCAGCACACTCACAGTAAAAAAGCTTTTCTCATGTTGAAATGAAATTTCCTGTCCCTGTCCTATCACTGGGTAACACTGAAGAGACTGGCTCTGCCCTCCTGACTGCCACCGTTCAGATATTTGGAGACATTGGTAAGGTCCTCTCTCAACCTTCTCTTCTCCAGGCTAAACAGCCACAGGTCTCTCTGTGTTTCCTCATCAGACAGATGTTCCAGTCCCTCTGTCATCCTCATAGTCCTTCACTGAACTCTTGCCGGTAGTTTCTTGTCCCTCCTTAGCTGGTGAGTCCAGAATTGTACACCAGATGTGGTCTAGCTAGGGCTGGGTAGTGGGGCAGGATAACCTCTTTCGGTGTGCCAGACACACTCTTCATAATGCACCCAAGTAAACCATCAGCTTTCTTTGGCACAAGGGCACACTGCTGTCCCATGGATAACTTATTATTAACCAGTGCTCCATGGTCCTTTTCTGTGGAGCTATTCTGCAGCAGGTCAACCCCTAACCTGTAGTGGTGCATGGTGTTGTTTCTCCCCAGGTGCAGGGGAGAACTCAACCTTGCTGAACTTCAGTAGGTTTGTCTTTGCCCTGCACTTCAGTCTGTCCAAGCCACACTGGGTGGCAGCACAGCCTGACAGGCGAACTGGCTGAGGCTATGCTCTGTCTCTTAACAACATTAATTAGATGTGCTCAAGACAATCAAAGCTTCTTGTTCAAAACTGGTTTAAACATCATAGAATGGTTTGGATTGGATTACAGAATGAACTGGGTTTAATGGGACCTCTAAAGGTCATCTAGTCCAAGGCCCCCCCAGTAAGCAGAAACATCCCAAACTAGATCAGGTTCCTCAGAGCCCCATTAAGCCTGATTATGAATATCTGCAGGGCCTTCACCACCTCCTTGAGCAACCTTTTCTAGTGTTCCACCACCATTAAAGAGCTTCTTCCAGATGTCCAAGTTAAATCTACCCTGCTCTAGTTTCAAATCATTCCATTTCATCCTATCACTACAAGCCTTTTTAAGACATCCCTCCTCAGCTTTCTTGTAGGCTCCCTTCAGGTACTGGAAGGTTTATGCAGGATCCTCCTGGTGTCTTCTTTTCTCCAAGATGAACAACTCCAAATCTCTCAGCCTGTAGGATCACGTAATCCACTCCCCCTGCCATAGGCAGGGACATCTTTCATTACATCAGATAGCTCAAAACCTTGTCCAACCTGTCCATGAGCACTTTCATTGATGGGGCATCCACAATTTCTCTGGGAAACCTGTTTCAGTGTTTCATCAACACTACTCTTCCTTATGTGCAACTAAGATCAACCCTGTTTCAGTTTAAAACCATTGCCCCTTGCCCTTTTAGTACAGGCCCTGGTGGCAAGTCTCTCTCCATCTTTCCTTGCATGTATTGAAAGACCTTAATAAGGTCTCCCTGCAGCCTCTTCCTCTCTAGGCTGAACAACTCCACCTCTCTTAGTCTTTCTCCATTGTTCTTCCAGACCCCTGATCATCTTGGTGGACCTTCTCTGGATCCACTCTAACTAGTGCTGGTGGCTCCAGAACTAGTTGCAACTCTCATAGTGTAGAAAGGGAGAACCAGCTCACTCAACCTGCTGGACACACTTCTTTGGACACAGCCCAGGATACAAATGGCTTTTGGTGATGCACATGCAGATTGACAGCTCTTGTCCAATTTTTTGTCCACCAGTATCCCAGGGCTGCTCGCAAACCATTCATCTCCCAGTCTGTACTGATCTTGAGGACTTCCCTCAGGTGCAGGAACTTGCACTTGGCCTTGCTGAACTTCATGAGGTTTGCATGGGCCCACTCGTCAAGCCTGTCAAGGTCCCTCTGGATGGCATCCATTCCCTCTAGTGAATCAACCATACTGCTCAGCTTGATATCATCTGCAAACTTGCTAAGGGTGGAATCAATTCCACTATGTCATTGATCAAGATATTAAAAAGCATTTGTCCCACTACTGATCCTTGAGGGACACCACTCATTACTGGTTTCCACTTAAGACTAAGCCCCTGTTTGCAACTCTTTGGGCACAGCCATCCCACCAACCTCTTATTCATCTAAGCCTGTTCATCAAACACATCTCTCTCCAATTCAGAGGAAAGCATGTGATGGACACCACATGAAAGTCCTGATACAAGTATCTGTAGATGACATAAGAAGGCCACCAATTAGTCAGGCACAATTTGCCCTTGGTTAAGCCATTATGGGTTGTGTACAATCATCTCCCTGTCTTCCATATTTTTAAACATACCTTCCAGGAGGATCTTACTGGACACAACAGTGAGACTTACTGATCAGTAGTTCCTAAGATCCTCCTGAAAAAAAATGAAGCAATATTTCCCTATTTCCAGTCACTGAAGACTGTCTGACTGCCATGACTTTTGAAACATGATGGAGAGTGACTTGGCAACTACATCTGCCATAGATAACCTGATGGGACATGATGCATCTTGTTGGGTCCTTATGGTTTCACAGAATCACAGAATGTTACAGTTTGGAAGGAACCTTGAAAGATTGTTGAGTCTGACTCTTTCACCAAAGCAGAGTTGCCTAGAAAGGCAGGGTCACGCAGAAACAAGTCCAGATGGGTTATGGAAGTCTCCAGAGAACGAGACTCCAAAACCTTTCTGGGCAGCCTGCTTCAAGGCTCCACCACCCTCACAGTACAGAAGTTTGTCCTCATCTTGAGGTGACACCTCATGTATTCTAGCATGAATCCACTGTTCCTTGTCCTATCACAGGGCACCACCAAAAAGAGCCTGGCACCTTCATCTTGACACCCATCTCTCAGATATTTATAGACATTCATAAGGTCCCCTTCTCAGCCTTCTCTTCTCTGACTAAACAGCCCAAGGTCTCGCAGTCTTTCTTCACAGAAGAGATGTCCTTTCATCATCCTTGTAGCCTCTGCTGGGCTCTATCCAGTAGATCCCTGTCCCTCTTAAATTGGAGAGCCCCAAACTGCACAGAGTATTCCAAGTATAGTCTCACCAAGGCAGAGTAAAAGGGGAAGAGAATCTACCTAGACCTGCTGGACACACTTTGAATTGTATATCATTATTAATATAGAATCATAGAATCATTAAGGCTGGAAAAGACCAATCATGAATTTAGCCCCACTTTATTTATTTATTCCACCCACCACTGTTACTCCACCTTGAACAATCATGAAATGGATACCATTCTGCATCCACAGCTCAATACATTTGTGTACTACGTGTAACACTCTGTGTATAATAACAACAACATAATAATACCCTCTGTACATACCAGTCTCGACAGTTGATAGCATCACCGTAGCCTGGTGTGTCCACAACTGTCAGACGTAGCTTCACACCCCTCTCTTCAATCTCAACTGTTGAGGCTTCGATCTGCACAGTGCGTTCAATCTTCTCTAAAAGACAAGAAACGTGATCCTTCAGAACAGAATTTGTAAGACTGTCATTTTCAGATAAGCTCAAAAGATTAACTGGCAGATGCAACTGTATAAACATATTATACAGATTACCTTTCAAGCTTTGACAACTGCTAGACACAGTACTTCAGTTCTTCACGTTTTATTAGGTAAGTGTATGAGATTTTATACTTGTCTCTAATGCAATGTAGAAACTTGAGGCAAAAAGGTCTGAGGAAAAACTGTATGCAAGCAGCAATTTGAGCAATGACACTAAATTACCTGTAATGGATTCTTTTCTGAATCATCAGCTAACAGAAACACAGAATGTTAAGGGTTGGAAGGGACTTCCAGAGATCATGGAGTCCAACCCCCCTGCCAGAGAAGGACCACCTAGGCATGTCATACAGGAACACATACAGGTGGGTCTTGAATATTTCCAGAGGTGACTCCACAACCTCTCTCCACAGCCTGTTCCAGGGCTCTAGTCCCCTCACAGCAAATAATTTTCTTCTCACATTGAGGTGGAACCTACTGGGTTTCAGCTCAGATCCATTGTTCCTTGTCCTTTTACTGGGCATCACCAAAAAGAGCCTGACACCTTCATCTTGACACTTGCCCCACAGGTATTTATAGGCATTTGTAAGATCCCCTCTCAGCTTTCTCTTTTCCAGAATAAACAGCCCCAGGTATCTCAGTCTTTCTTCACAGAAGAAATCTTCTGGTCTCTTCATCATCCTCACAGCTCTCATCTGAATTGTCTCTAGCAGATCTCTGTCTATCTTGAATTGGAGAGCCCCAATGGACACAGTATTCTAGGTGCAGTCTCACCAGAACAGAGTAGAGGAGGGAGACAACTTTCCTGGACCTGCCTGTCACACTCTTCTTCATACACCCCAGGATTCCATTGGCCTTCTTGGCCACAAGGGCACATTTGTGTCCCATGGATTACTTACAGTCTAGGACTCCAGTCTTTCTCCAAGGATAAACTGGAGCAAGTCATTCAGCAAGTACCAAAGTTGGGGGGAAGGTGGAATAGTTTTAGTTGGTTTTTAAAAAATTTTTCTTTTAATAACATTCTCTTTGGATTACTGTGTGGCTTGGTTTACAGATCCCACTGTAAAGCTTCCCTACCCTCGAGGAGATCAACTCAACCATGCAGCTTAGTGTCAACCAGAAACTTGCTAAGGGTACACTCAATCCCCTTCATCCAGGTCATTAATAAAGATATTAAACCAGACAGGCCCCAGTACTGAATTATTTAATCTAGAAATGAATACTGGTTATGACTGAAATCCAAGGATAAAAGCATTTGGTTCAAAAAATCTCTCAGAACAGAGGAATAAGGTGTGCTTACCAGCAGCTCCTGGGATGATCCTTTCTGGGTAGAGATCTGTCAAGAAGAGGCTGTTTATTAACGTAGATTTTCCCAATCCAGATTCACCTGTGAATCAACATAAATTCAATGTATTTACCTAAGTAATTTCAGTTGTATCTAGTCAATAAGACCTGAATAATTTAAAAGTTTACAGCTTATAGTTTTGATTTAGAGAACTTTATATCAAAAAGCTAAATAACAATTTTTACATCTCAGCTTTATAATACACTTTTCTTACAGCTTTCACTGATGACTCAATAAGGCAAAGTACAAGGTACTGCATCAAGTTTGGGGCAATCCTAAATATTAGTACAGACTAGGGAAAGATGAGATCAAGAGTAGCCTTGGGGTGCTGGTGGATGAGAGCCAGCGATGGATACTTGCAGCCCAGGTGGCCAGTGGCCAGCAGATGGAGAGAGGTGATTCTGCCCCACTGCTTGGCTCTGGTGAGACCTCATCTGGAATACTGTGCCCAGTTTCAGAGCCCTCAACACAGGAAGGACATGGACCTGATGGAGCAGGTCCAGAGAAACGCCTTGAAAACAATCAGGAGGCTGGAGCACTTCTCCTATGAGGACAGGCTGAGGGAGTTGGGGCTCCTTAGCCTGGAGAAGGCTCTGGGGAGATCTAGTAGTGGCCTTCCAGTACTTGAAGGGGGCCTACAAGAAGGCTGCAGAGGGACTGTTTTCCAAAGCCCTGTAGGTGTAGGATGAGGAGCAATGGTTCGAAATTAGAGAAAAGGAGATTTAGATTGAATGTTAGGAACAAGTTTTTTATACCATGAGGGTGGTGGAACACTGCAGCTGGTTAAACAGCACTGGTTCCAGTACCAACCTAAGGGATGACACTTTTCACTGGTCTACATATGGATAATTTCTAAGTGAATCCAATTAAGATAATGTGAAAAACTGTGATAAAATTCTAGTAATTAGATTATAGTAACATAATCTTATAGATATCTGATGAGATAAAAGAGTCAATTACATTAAAATTCTAGGAAGACAAAAAAAAGTGTCAACTCTGCCTGACACAAAAGACAAAAACAGGATAAAAGCAACACTAGAGCACTCAATTGGCAAAAGCAATGCAAGCCTTGAAAACAGACTCTTTCAGTAACTACTGCAGTCCAAAACAGTTAAACATTTAAAGATCTCTTACCATGGAGGTAGATTGAGACTGGAGATTTGGAACAAATTTTTTAGAGTGAGGGTGGTGAGACACTGGAACAGGTTGCCCAGGGAGGTCATAGTCTAGTGGAAGGTGTCCCTGCTCATCCCAGAGGGGTTGGAACTAGACAATCTTTAAGGTCCCTTCCAACCCAAACCATTCTATGAATCTATGAATGTACTGCTTCATCTTTCCTTCTTATTTTCACTGTGCTTTCCCTAGGACAAATCTAATACACAAATAGGATTTACTTCTTGTGACACCAAGTAATAACCTAATTCTATTAGGGTACTTTTCACAAAAGCCTGTTTTAAAAGTTAGAATTACAGAGTTCAAACACCAAAATCAGAAGTTACAGCTCCTAAGCAGATATAGTAAACCAATAAAGATATAGGCCCAAGCATGATTTGGAATCCTGCCTAATAACACCAACTTTCCAGAGCACTGAGGTATTTTTGCAGACACACTAGATTTTCCTTTCTATTCCAGATATCAACACAGATTCTCCATGAAATACTGAATAGAATTAAGCACTAGAAGTGCAAAGAGAAAATCAAGACCAGTTTAAGAAGTGACAGTTCACATCAATTAAACCAATTCTCATTCTTCTCTTACAAGAGTATTCAGAAGGGATGGATAGAGCAGAGTTGCAATTTTTTTGAACTATGTGAAGAATCATTCTAAACAGACAGAAAAGTCTCCTTAATGCTATTCCCTTAATCAGGACAAACAAGTAAACAAAGATTGTATTCAAATGCAAAAGTAGATATAAATTGTATTTTAAATGGAATGCTTGGATCCAGTGAAACAGAAGGAAGGAAGCAATGATCACTGGAGTGCACAAAAGAATTCCTTCACATTGCCTGCAAGCCTATTAATATATACAAACGTAGCTAGCAGATTGAGAGAGGTGATTCTGCCCCTCTGCTCTGCTGAGACCTGTGTCCAGCTATGGGGCCCGCACCATAAGAGGGACGTGGATCTGATGAAGTAGGTCCAGAGGAGGGCCACAGCACCTCTCCTGTGGGGACAGGCTATGAGATTTGAGGCTGTTCAGCCTAGAGAAAGAAGGCCCCAGGGAGACCTTAGAGCTACATTTCAACATTTGAAGGAGACCTACAGGAAGGCTGAGGAGGGACTGTTTAGAAGGGCTTGTAGTGACAGGATGCAATGGTTTGAAATGAGCAGGGTGGATTTAGGCTGGACATTAGGAGAAAGTTCCACACCATGAGGGTGGTGAAATACAGCAACAGGTTGCCCAGAGAGGCAGTTGAGGCCCCATCCCTGGAGATACACAAAATCAGACTTGATTTGGCCCTAAGTAGCCTGATCTAGTTAAAGGTGTTCCTGATGACTGCAGGGGCATTGGACAAGATGACCTTTGAGGGCCCCTTCCAACTCATTGCAATCTGTGAATCTGTAGTTTTTAATATGGAAAACAATTGTCATGAATTAGTACACTATAAAAGTTAAATGCCGCAGTAGAGAAAAGCTTCCTGATGCAAGCTAAAGCCTTACAAAAGTCAAAGTAACATTAATTTGAATTCCACATTCTCCGTGAGCAGGTGCTCATGTTGAGAACAATCATAAAATGCTTCCTTACCAACCACCATGAGAGTAAATTCAAACCCCTTTTTCACAGACTTTCGGTGAACCTGATTGGGAAGGTTTGCAAATCCAACATAGCCAGGGGTTTCTGGATTGGTAAACTGTGCAGGCTGTTGCTAAAAATAAAATAAAATAAAGTAAAATAAGACAACAATAAGCAACCACTCAAGACCTACTTGTTTGTGTAACTGCTTTCTTCAGTTGTGTCAAATTATTTTAACCTACATGACATATAGAGAGAAATCTACACAGATGTTTACTCATCAGTTTCTCAGTGAAGTACAGAAAATCTAAGAACATCCTTCTTTTAAATGATTCTTAGCTGAAACACAGTAGCAAAATGCAAGTTTCAACAAAAATGCACTAGGAAGCTTGTATGCAGCACCATGACCAAAATTAAATCCTCCTAAGAGTATTATTTAACTGCAGACATTTATACTTGTAGGAAATTACTTCAATATATGCTTTACATCACTAAATCTTTCAATCTTGTCTCTTCTGAATTGTACTGATTGATGAGAAGCTCCACGTGTGTCCAGCAGTTTGCTCATGCAGCCCAAAAGGCAGCTGTGTCCTGAGCTGCATCAAGAGGAGTGTGGCCAGAAATGCAAGAGAACGGATTCTGTCCCTTTGCTCTGGTGATACCCCACCCTGAATACTGCTTCCAGTTCTGGTGTCCCCAGGACACAGAGCTGTCAGAGCAAGTTCAGAAGACCACAAAGATGGTACAAGGGCCTCTGTTATGAGGATAGGCTGAGGGAGCTGGGGTTGTTCAGCCTAGAGAAGAAAACACTCCAATAACTGATGGGATCCTACAGGAAAGCTGGAGATGGTCTAGTAACAGGAGAAGGGGATGGCTGAGGGAAAGTAGGTTTAGATTGGATATTAGGATGAAGGTCTTCAGTACGAGGGTGGTGTGACTCAGGTGGGTTGCCCAGGGAGGTTGTGGATGCCCCCTCACTTGGTGTGTTCAAGGCCAGGTTGAATGGGGCCTTGAGCCGAAGAGTGTAGTTGTGAGCAACCCCTGCACACAGCAGGAAAGTTCAAGCAGATGTTCTCTGAGGTCCTTTCCAACTGAAGCCATTCTATGAATTCTTATTTATCATCCATAACACGTGACCCTCAAAGATGATAAAAGTTATACTTTCTGCCTCTGCAGTAAATTTTATAGCTAAATACTTGTTTCACATTGTTATGTTATAAGACATAAATCTTGTTCTTACCTTGGACATTTTTAAGGAAGGTCAGGAACAAATCTAGAAAAAGAAAGTTTTTTTCAGCTTATTAAAAATGGTACAAGAGAAAAAAAATGTAGCAAGCCCAACAAAGTGCAGAACAATGTTCTACCCACTGTTGCACTCCAAATTTAAAAAAGGAATATCCAGATTAGATATCCAGATTTTGAAACGGTATCAGTTGCTTCACAGAGCGTATTTGATTTTTCAGTACTAACAAGCGGCAGAATTTTCAGAAAGCATTGTTCCAAAACAATTCAAGAAATATGAGTGTGGGGTGCCAAAGTCACTAAATATACAGCAAACCATTTTGATGCCTGAAGAAGGAGAGTTCACATCCTTTCCGGAAATGAACCAAACCAAACATACTGCTTCAAGACATCTTGCTACTTACAGGAAGCAATTTTTCAAAGCTAAAAAAAACAAAAAAACCAACCAAAACTCACCCCAAAAAAAACCACACCAAAAAAAACCCAAAACAAACATACAAACAAACAAACAAAACCCCACAACCCAATTCATGTGTAATCTTTCTTTTCAAGCCTCCTTCCTCTCAACATTTCACACTCAAGTGGTCTGTAAAGAATTGACAGCTTCAAAAGGAAACATTTTCTCCTCCTCTTTCATCTGGACGCTTGTAAACTCAATCCTTTTAAGTTCTGATGCCAAGTTAAGATTTTCACAAGCAACTGCAACTCTTTGAGGAAAAAAACCCACAACTCTCATCTAACAAAGATAAGAGTCTCTTGTCAAACAAAGACCTGCTGACACAAGAGAAGTCATAACCTGCAGGACTTCAAGAGATCACATAATTTCTTCTGGCAATGTGAAGATGTCAGCATATGCTGCTTCTTGAGAGATTAGCACTCCAGCTCCCCATGCTAGTCCCTACCCTGGCTTGCCCTCTAACCAAAATGTTATCTGTTCCCATTCACAAAGCCACATCTTACCGACTTAGCTCACTTCCACTTTTATTCCACGAATTTTAAATTACCACTGTCTGACTCTTCCCATCTTCCAAGCAGATTTTTCTCGGTGAATTCAAAATGAAATGACACCAAATGGCTACAATATACATCACCCTCCCATCAGAAAGCCATCTTGAAGTCAGGAGTAAATAGCCTTCCCCTCAGTATAGAAAGACTCTTCTCTGAGGAAGTCTTTTGGGTGGGAGGGGCAATCTAAAGGTGCTAAATTCTGAAACAGTTTGGTATCATTTCACTTGAATCTGGGCTTGCTGACACTAGCTGAAGTCCTGATTACACGAGAATAAAAACTGGATAAAATGCTTCTCAAGTTAAATTTCATGCTAAAAATAAAATCCAGCCTCTGCAGCATCTGTATTTCAGTCAATAAGCTGGTCTATGACCTATAAAGTATTCAAGTACTAAGGGGTTATCTGTGAGACTTTCATCATCGTGTAAGATTGCTCTGATGGGATCTCTTCCTTCCAAGAGTGCTTCCTGCTGAGTGATGTCATTGATCTCCGCTTAAACCATTCTCCATGAGAAATTTTCAATGCCAAACAAAACCAGATCCTGCTAGAACACAGAACATTCTTTTAGCTCACAAGGCTTGTCTATCACCCAGCTACTTCTCAGAGGCAAGCTAGGAAGATGCAAGAAGCCAAGGAGAGTATTTATGCAGATGGGGTTGTATTTACATTGTATTTTAATATATGGATCAAGCACAAAAATCTTTCAGGAAATATCTTGGAGCCAGACTCTTCTCAGTGGTGTCCAGTCACAGGAAAAGGGGGAGATGGACACAAAGTGGAACACAAAAGGGTTCGATGTAAACATTAAAAAAATTAAATTATTCACTTCGTTGGTGGCAGAGCTGCCCAGAGAGGACGTGGAGCCTCCTTCTCTGGAGGAATTGAAAGCCCGCCTGGACGTGTTCCTATGTGATTGACTCTGAGCGATCCTGTTTTGGCAAGAGGGTTGGACGAGATGATCTTCAGAGGTCGTTTTCAACCCCCACCACTCCGTGATCCCTTCCACAGCACTCCCTTCAGGGCAGCTGTTGAGCGTTCCTTCACATGCCGGGGCAGTCCTGGAGCAGTCTTAATTTTCCTCTGGAGCTGGTCGATCATGTTCCTCGCCCTGTGGTTTCAACAGCCCGGCTGGAGTTTTCTACGATAACATCCTCTGAAGCATTACGTGCGAACAGCATGGGAGCGACTCTCCCAGCCGCTCTACAAAAAGGGAACCGCATCTCCGAGGCCCTCCCGTCGGCGGGTCGCGGGCGTTCCGGTGGCCCAGGCGCCCACAAGGCCCCGCGTTTGGCGGAGCCGAGTAGGCTACTATCCATCCCCTCTGGAACCTCCAAGCAGCTGGCGGCCGCAAAGCCCCTGTCAAGCCCGCATCCTCCTCACCAGCATTCCCTTGACACCCCTCCCAGAAGCCCCGCCGCCTTTCCTCAGCCTCGGCCCGCCGAGCGCATCCCCCGAGTCCGCCCAAAGAAGCTTTCCCAAGAGTCCCCGGAGACCTGAGGAGAAGGCGGTACTTTAACGAGTCTCCCGAAGGATCCCCCAGACGGACCCTAGCCCCCCAGGCCCGGGACCGCACAAAAGGGAAGACAGAGCCCCCCTCCCGCCGCTCCTCGTCTCACCTGCCCGCGCCGCACGCAGCCAGAGCCCAGCTCCGCTCCCGCGCACACCGCCAGGGGAAGGGAGGAGCCTCTCCGAGCCTCCCCGCTCCGCCCCGCCGGGCCGGGCCCGCCCTCGGGGCGGCGCCTGGAGGCTCCGCGCAGGGCCCGTTGCGCATGTGCGTGCCCCATTCCCATAGCAACCCTCTGGCCAAGGGTACGTGGGGGAGGGACCACCCGCATGTTGGTAGGTCACGCACAGCCTTCTTCTTTACCAAGATGGCGGCTGGCCCCTCGCTCTCGTACCCAGCATAGGCTTCGCTGCGGGCCTACTAGAGGTAAAGCTGGTCCCGGCGCCCGGTGGTGCCGATCGTGCGGGAGAGCGGCTAGGGGTGGGGAGCGCCTCAGGTAAGCGGGAGGAGGATGCGGGCTAGGGCCCAGGCTCGGGCTCGGCTCTGCGGCCGGGCGGGTTCCGCTGCCTCCGACAAGATGGCGGCAGCAGTGAGGCAGGCTCCGCAGACGGAGTGTCTAGCGAGCACCCGGCTCTGCTCTATGGTCTGGGGAGTGTCTAGCGAGCACCCGGCTCTGCTCTATGGTCTGGGGAGTGTCTAGCGAGCACCCGGCTCTGCTCTATGGTCTGGGCCTTTCCCATTGGCGCAAGGTGGCCCACGTGCCGCCGGGGCTCCCTGCTCCGCCTGCCTCCCCCTGCCGGGGCGGGGGTCGGGGTCCTAGCCGAGGGCCGCGCTCCCTTGCCGGCCTGTCCTCGCCGCAGACTTCGCCCGCCGCCGCTTCCTCTGACGGTGCCGCACCCCTCCCCCGCCACGCTGCGTCGGCGACTGAGAACGCTCCGGTGCCAGACCGGGAGCGGGCAAAAAACATGAGTCATTCCCCATTTCCCCTCCCTGCAGCGGCCACCTTCCGGCTCGCGAGTCAGTCCGGAGTGTTCCTGGGCCTCTTGAGGGGACGGAGCCTAGGAAGCCTCCCATGCCTCTCTACCCGTGACAGCACGGGTGTGGTCGCTTTCCCCACTTCGGCGTAGTGGCAGATCCTGCCCTATGTCCCGAGGCTCTCGCTGTTTCAGACTATTTAGAATGCGAGCTTCGGTGCAGTAGTCTTCTCTTGCACGGCTGCTGGGCCCAAAAGCTGATGCTTCGGTTGGGAACTGCTCTGGAGAAGGGTTCCTGCCGCACCTGTGGGTCTTCAGATGAAGCCAGCTGCCTCTGACAGAGGAGAAAAGCTGCCTCTTCACTGAACTGCATTCTAGTACTGCATACGGTTTCATTGCAGTTTATTTATAGAACAGGGTGATCCAGCAATCCAGCAGGACTAAAGAGGGTTAAGTTCAGGGAGTCCATGATTCTTGGGCCCGGCTTGGCTATAGTTGAAATGGCTTGACACATGATAAGTAGTGCTTCCCATGCTGGCTTTCCACAAACAGTAGGAAGGACTCCCAGCTGGCAAGGATAATTCCTTCCACTGAAAAATGAGAAGCAAGAGAGCAGGTCATGCTGGGAACGTTCATAGTAACAACAGCAATTCACTTATCACTGATTAGATGAGCCAAGGTCTATGAATTCACAGCTCTAGTTTAGAATTTTAATCCAAATTCACAGCTCTGTGGCTGGAAAGTGAATATTAGAGATATTCAGTCACAAGGAGTTGGAAGAAGTCTCCGTTCCCTAAACTGTTGGTCGTGGAGAAACACCTGTGTCTGCTGTATTTGCTTTATTGCATCTTTTTTTTAAGGCAAGCGAAGCTGCTGCCTCATGATTAAGTTTCCATTATTCCTACTGTGGCTGTCCAAATGCTACACAATTGTATTCAGTTAGAAAACAATTAAAATATTTAGTTAATTAAAATAATTAGTTAATGGCTTTTTTCCTGCTATCTCCCCTTCACCACCCCTGAAATCAGACTGGAAAGAGGTGTTTCAAGTATCGTAGGTGGGTTGGATGGCCCTCTGGTACAGAAATATACATCAGAGGTGAGGAGGCATGGCAGGAACGGAAGCGATGACACGATTTGTAGCTGTGTGTCTGCTAAAACTGTTTCCAACCCTTTGTGTGTTTAGATTTAAGCTGTTAGAAGAAAAACCCCAGTCTTCCTGTTTGTACATCGCCTAGCTCATAGGTGGGGCCACCCACATACTCAAGCCACAAAACTTCTTCCAAAAAAGTCTACAATAGTACAATTTTTCATGGATCAGAATGGTAGGCACAGGAAAAGCTCTGACTAGATGTGGAGGTAGCAGTATCCAGAGGCCTGTGGAAAAGGCACTGTAACTTGAGCTTTGCCGCTGTAGTAGCAAAACATGGCGAGCCTAGGTCATTCTCAAAAGGTAGTTTTCTAAGTGGCTTCTAAGACACAGTTAAGAAAGATGGTCCAGTGTTTGTTTATATCGATAAATTGTTAGGATATTTCAGTCCTGAGTGTGACACATTCTCCTACCTCTGCTTTGTTCCAAGTTAAGCTGATTTTTTTACTGTCTTCTTTCCCTCTTTTACCTTTTAAAGCAGAAACATGGGAGAAAATGATAACAATATTTTCTAGGTATTGCAGGTCATTATCTTCCCCACTTTTTTGCTAGCCTCATTTCTCTGGACTGGGATGATGACAGAAGAGGGCCACAAAGATGATCACCTCCCCAAGGGTGACAGGCTGAGAGAGTTGGGACTGTTAAGCTTAGAGAAGAGAAGGCTCCAGGGAGACCTTTAAGCAGCCTTCCAGTACGAGAAGGAGGCTACAGGAAAGCTGGGAAGGGACTTCTGTAACAAGGGCCTGTAGTGATGGAACAAAAGGGAATGGATTCAAGATAGGAGAGGAGAGATTTAGACTGGAAATTAGGAAGAAATTCTTTGCAATGAGGGTGGTGAGATACTGGAACAGGTTGCCCAGGGAGGTTGTGGGTGCACCCTCATGGGAGGTGTTCAAGGCCAGTTTGGATGAAGCCTTGAGCAACCTGACCTAGTGGCAGAGTGTTGGAACTAGATGATTTTCAAGGCCTCTTCCAACCTAAACCATTCTGTGACAGATTTTCTCTTCATCTGGAAAAGTATCATAATGTTGTTGTTATGTGATACAGCATGATGACAACAATAGTAACTTACATTTGGTAGTGCAAGGGAAGTTGTTCTTAGTTAAGTAGCAAGTTGGGTTTTTTGGTTGCTTTTTATTTTTTTTCACCCAATTTGCATTAAGCTACTTCTGAAGACACTATAGTCTATTGGAGGAGAGATCTGTAATCTTGGATTTGGTAGCTGTTACCTGAGTGGAGAGCCATCCTGGACAAGCCAATCAGTTTTCAACTTCTTAAAGAAAATTAAGATGTTTTATTGGTTACAATATTTTACCTGCTCCCACCTTTCCCGAAGCATACTCTTGTCTTTGCATATAGAAGCATGTTAAGCTGGTACAAATGAACTTAGGAGCTACTACGAGAATTCAGATAATTCACTTGGGTCAGTACCAGCTAGATGGTTAAGCAGTCAGCAGTGACACTAATGCCAGTCCAAACTGCACATACCATGTGGTTGGAAAGTTCATTTACCATGGCTGGGAGAGCATCTGACAATTTGAGCCACAGGTTTCTGTAGAATCATGGACTGGCTTAGGTTGGAAGGGACATCAGAGATCATCCACTCCAGCCCCTCTGCTGTGGCAAGGATGCTTCTAGACTTGGCTGGTCAGGTTCTTGACCAATGTTGCCTTGGACACCTTCAGAAAAGGGGCATCCATAACTGCTCCAGACAACCTATTCTGGAGTCTCCCTATCCTGGTACTGAAGAAGAACTTCTTAAGATCCAGTTTAGACCTGCTATCCATCAGCTTAAGTCCATTCCCTCTTGTCCTGTTGCTAAACACCTGTATCAAAAGTTCCTCTCCAGCCTTCCTGCAGGATACCTTCGGGTATTGGAAGGCAGCTCTAACGTCCCCCCATGTCGTCTTCTCTCCAGACTGAGCAACTCCAGCTCCCTAAGCCTGTCCTCACAGCAGAGGTGTTCCAACCCTTGGATCCTCTTTGTGGCCACCCTCTGAACATGTTACCACAGTTCCACATCCTTCTTATGATGGGGACACCAGAACTGGATGTGAAATGCTAAATTTGTGAAAATGTTTCTTTTTTTAAGGAAAAAAAAAGGTCTTCACTCAACAATAGTTCAACTTTGTTTCAGATTCAGGAATTCTACAGAAGGAAATCCTCAGGCCTATACTGTGCAGTGCTTGCAAAGTGAATCTTAAAGCAAAAGAGCAAGGTTCTGAGGTCCTGGCAAGTGTCCTCGTGGATGTTTTGAAACTGGCAAATGGTAAAGACTGAATGCAGAAACTGCCTTTGCACTTTCCTTGCTGGTCATTAGCAGGACCAGGCACCCAGGCATAGCCTGGCAAGATAACGGAATAAGCAATCCATGCCTTTTAGTTCACTAACAGCCTCCTCTCTGTAGCATTACACCTATAGAAATGCTGTTACAGTCCTGACAGAAATCACTGAAGAAGTTGTACCATGAGGTTGTGCTGTGGGGTTTTGAAATGAACTGAGAAAGATGTGCTCACCCAACAGGTAATGAGTGCCACTTGTCCAAGGACACCTTTCTGAGAGGTCCAGAGCATTCAAACTTGCAACATGGGTCTGTGCAAGAATGAAATAACTGTTACTTGTGTTAAAATATGAAAACAGTTGGGGAAGAAATAGGACAGTAAGACCTGGCCACAGGATTGGGTCTTTCTTCCTCTTCCTATTTTACCCTAATCTTGGAAGAAGAGTGCATAGAATCATAGCATGGTTTAGGTTGGAAGGGACCTCGAAGATCATCCAGTTCCAACACCCCACCATAGGGAGGGACACCTCCTACTAGAACAGGTCACTCAAGGCCTGGCATCAGGCTGTGTTGTGTAATGTGGTGGGTTATGCTGGTGGGTTTTTGTTTTGCTTATGGGTTTTTTTTGGGGGGAGATTGTTCTAGAAACTATTTGAGTGGTCCATGTTACCAGGAGGTTGTATTTATTGTGGGCCGTGAGACCGCATTTGGCCTTGGTCAGCAGGGCCTGCTGGGGGAGGTAGAGGAGCTCAAGAGGTATGTAGAGATACTTAGAGCTGCTCTCCAAACCCCAGGTGTTCATGCTTTAATGTATCTCCTAACACTTTGTAAATTGTTACTGGGTATGTTAGCATGTAAATAACTTGGGTATGTTTATACTTCACAGTACCGATCAATTGACTTCAGCTGATACAGATGAAATTATTTTTTTGCATGTAACTGGACTTGGGGTTTTGTCTCTATGTTTTGAGGAGAGCTGGAAGGTAGCTTCTGCATGGAAGGTGGGAGGTATGCATTTGCATATAAGAAAGGCAACTGGATTCCTGCTTGCTACTCGAAATCAAAATAGTAGAGATATTTCAGGCAGCTGGAGGGTTGAAATTTGTGACATTTATGGTCCTCACCTCAGTGAAGTCTCTTTAATTGCTTCTCTTAACAACTGTTGAACTTGGGAAGCCCCCCTCCCACCCCGGCCCTTTTAGGAGCAGCATGTAAAATCATAAAATGTTAGTGTTGGGAAATTGAGTCCAACTTTCATGCTAGAGCAGGATCACCTAGGGCAGATCACACAGGAACACATTCAGGTGGGTTTGGAATGTCTTTAGAGGAGGAGACTCCTCAGCCTCTATGAGCAGCCTGCTCCAGGGCTCTGTCACCCTCACAGTGGTGAATTTTTTCCTTATGTTCATGTGGAAACTCCTGTGCTCTTGCTTGCACCCATTGCCCCTTGTCTCATTGGCTCTGTCTTCCTGAAACTTGCCCCAGTGCCAGGAGCTCCTGAGCAGGGCCACAGGGACAGGCAGAGGGAAGAGGGAAGTCTCAGTCCAGTGGCTGTGCGGATTTGGAGGGGGGGCTGACCTTGGCCACAGCTGCCCATGCTGTGGGAGCTGGCTGTGTTGCTGAGGCAGCGAGGGAGGCATGTCACTCTTTTGTGTGGAGCAGAGGTTGAAACAAGGAACTATGTCCAGCTTTAGTCAGAAAAGAGGTGCTTGCAAAGCAGTGGGCAGAAAATAATCAGGAGAAAACATGGCCCACAAAAGGCTTGGTTCAAATCATAATGAGTTTAACTTCAATGGAAAATCAGATCTGGAAGAAGGGAAGAGAGAGGTTCAGTAGCTGTAAGACACCAAGAAATGGTGATTAACAGAAGTTTTGCCTTGAAGAGCATTAAATAATTGACATAATTTAATTTAATTCAATTGTGAAGTGAAATGGATTTATTTGTTGATGCAAAATGGAAGGAGTACCAGGTTCTCTTGCAGTCAGCAGCACAGTGCCTGGAACTCCTTTCCAGCAACAGTTTTATCATTTTATCTAAGGATTTATTTTTCACTGATGAGAAAAGAGCCATATGGTAAAAGTTTGTCGGTGGAACTGAAAGATTTGTTCAGCATTAATGGAAAAAAAATAAACAAATGAGAAAACCTCAAACCAACAAGCAGAATTCCAAAAGTGACTGTTGTATAAAGGCAGAATCAGGCTAGGGATTTGAAGTGACTTCTGAATATTGAGTCCCACCCCTCCACCAAAGCAGGTTCACCTAGAGAAGGTCACACAGGAACAAGTCCAGGCAGGTTTTGAAAGTCTGCAGAGATGGAGGCTCTACCACCTCTTTGAGCAGTCTGTTCCAGTGCTCCATCACCATTTAATTGAAGAAGTTTCTACTCATGTTTAGATGGCACTTTCCACAGTGAAGTTTGTGCCTGTTAACCGTTGCCCTGTCACTAGGCACCACTGAAAAAAGCCTAGTCCCATCCTGACATCCATACTTGAAGTAGTGATCAGCACTGATGACATGCCCTGCCTCAGTCTTCTCTTTTCCACACCAAAAGGCCCCAATTCTTTTAGTCTTTCATCATCATGGAGATGTTGCACTCTCCTCATCTTTGTAGCTGTTTTCTGTACCCTCTCCAGCAAGCCCCTGTCCTTGAACTGGAGAACCCAGAACTGGACACAATACTCCAGCTGTAGCTTCACCAGGGCAAAGTAGTGGAGGAGGAAAGCCTCTCATGACCTGCTGACTACACAAGCCACGTGTGTCACAAATGTAGGTGATTCTGGCCAGAGCATCCAGACAGATAACTCGAATGTGCCATGCCGTGTTTCTGCACAAGAGATATCTGGGGAGAAAACCTTCTGGAAGGGAGTGCTGATATCAGGACAGTTGATTCTTGTGTGCTGTGACTGTGCATTTAGTGGTCTGATATCCCAGCAGCTAACTAAATTTCAAGGAGGGAAGATTTGGAACCCTTTTGTGTTTTGACTTACTTTACAGCTTGGAGGAGGCAGGACTCAGCCTTTTCCCTGTGTTAAGCTGATAATTGCTGGTGGGGGTCTCTATCAGAGCCTGTGAAAGTGCTGCATGACCTGTACACAAGCCCAGGTGATAAGGTGCTTATCAGGACTGTGGTTTTACAGGAGGGTTACAAGTATGATGCCTCACAGTGAATATCATGAGGCATTGATGGCTAGCATTCACAAAACTAACCTCTGGCATATTTTTCTTCAGGGACTGGACAAATGGAATAATCTTTTTGCATCAGTCAAATGCCAGGCTTGGTTTAGCATAGCTTGGCATGTAGCGTAAGCATCACTACCCTATCACTTTCCATGCCCCCTAGATATGGCTGGCTTGCATTTCAAAGTGGGATGGCTACAAAATGAGCAGAGATGAACACTGACCACCCTGACAGCCACTGCTCAGTTCAGGTGGTACCACCAGCACTAGAACCTTTTCCTGATTCTCTACCTGTTCTTTCTGGTACTGTTTCTGTTTATACCTGTGTTCTGGCACTGAAAATTTAACTGGATATTTCACAAAATAAACTGGATAGTTGCCAAAGATAAGTAGCAAACAAAGCCTAGGTCAGGGTGTGTGACAGGAACCAGGGACATTGAGCATGGGATGAGTATGTTAGTTGTGTTAGGAAAAAGGAAGAGTATAAGAATCAGAGTTGATGTACGGAAGATTTCCCTGCTGTCAGGGATAGAGACAAAGCCAGAGAAGGCCTCAGTGGGGCAAGAGGCGAGGAGCAATCATAGAATAGGACCTTAAACATCATCTAGTTCCAACCTCCTGATGTGGGCAGGGACACCTTCCACTAGATCAGGTTGCTCAAGGCCTCATCCAGCCTGGCCTTGAACACCTCCAGGGATGAGGCACCCACAGCCTCCCTGGGAAACTTGTTCTAGTGTCTCACCACCCTCACTGGAAAGAGTATCTTCTTAATCTCCAGTCTTAAGTCTCCCCTTTCAGCTCAAAGCCATTGCCCCTCTTGTCTTATTACTACAGGACCATGTAAAAGGTTTCTCCCCAGCTGTCTTGTAGCCACCTTCAGGTACTGGAAGACTGCTTTAAGATCTTCCAGGAGCCTTCTCCAGGCTGAACAGCCCCAACTCTCAGCCTGTCCTCATAGGGGAGGTTCTCCAGTTCTCTCATCAGCTTTGTGGCCACATCTGGACCTGCACCAAAAGTTCCATGTCCTATTGCTGAGGATGCAGTAATGCAGGTGGGATCTCATGAGAGCATCCTGGCAATTGCAGCCTTGGTTAAAGAGTTGTGGATGTCTTTGTCTCTCCAGTGAACACTGGAAGCAATGTGGGCTGTTTGACACCTTCCCCTTGCCCATCCCAGAGAGGGAAGCGTGGATCTGCTCTTTGCAAACCATTGCACAGCAGAAAGTAAGCTTGCTGTTATCTCTATTTGAGCGATAAAGCTGAACATGGACCTGCACAGGAGCAGCTGAAAGGCAAGCTGAGAAGAATAACTCCCAGAGCAGGCAGGGTGAGAGAGTGCGGATGGGAATATGTTCTGGTTGGACTACTGCTGCAAGTACTCTTGTTTGCAAAATGACTCTTTGAGCAGTTAAAGAATCATGGCATGTTAGGTGTTGGAAAGAATTTGGAAAGATTGACTCTAGCCCTGCTGCCAACACAAGGTCATGTAGGGCAGGTCACACAGGAATGTATACAGGTGGGTTTTGAATGTCTCTAGAGGAGGAGACTCCACAACCCCTCTGGGAAGCCTCACCCAGGGCTCTGTCACCTTCACAGTTGGTATAGCCTGGTGGGGGTTTACAAGGACCCTTGTAATCTCTGGAGGATGGCAAGTCGAAGATATGTGGCTATTACATAAAAGTAGAACTGGTTGAGTAGCATTGAGACAGCTTCCACAATGAAGTTCTACACCTCTTATAAACAGTTTAATGAAGTTAAAATACTGTGTTCATGGCTCTGCTTGCAGCAGAGTTGTGGGGACAAACCAGAGCAAGCAGTGAGCATTCAGAGATGTTTAGAAGTGCTTGGAAATTTAAGACATGTTAACCCCTCTGTTTTATTTGCAAGCTGCTGTTGCTTAGGGCACTATTCCGTTAATCCAAAAGACAATAGCATTGTGTGGGTGGAGAACTGTACAGCATGAGGTATGAAAGCAAAAAAATTCATACCCAAAGTGGCACTTTGAGATCAGCCCTAAGAAGAGCAAGGTGTGACTGGAAATTATTCCGTTATGAAAAGAGGATTTAAGTGTAAAATAATATTATTTGTAACAATTAGTGGAAATTGTTTTACTCCCAGTCCTTTCTCTCTCTCTCTTCTTTCATAGCAGGCTTAGAGAGGCCTTGCAGATTTGGAAGCGAAGAGCGTCTGGTTTTTTCACTGTCAGTTTAGATCACCGTGATGTAATTCTGTCTAACACATGAAGAGCCTTTTGCTTGGCCTAGTAGAGATTAGGAATTAGTGCTTGTCTGTGGATATGTTGAGCCCCTGTTGTGTATGCTATGAATAGGATAAAGGGAAGACTCTGCTTGAATAGCGAGGGCTCTATCATCACTTTAAGTGGCAGCTGGAATCAGATATTCAATATCTCTACAGAGGAATTGTTGTCAAGCTGAAGAATTTTCTTACTTAATTTTCAAGTTTAAATTGTTCCTTCCCTCTCCAAACAAAGCATTAGCCTCCCTGCAGTCTTTTTTTGTTTTGTTTTGTTTTTTTTTTAATAAAGTTTTTTTTACTGTTTTGCTTGGGGTTGTTTTGTCACGATAGTGATAACTTTTCTAGGTCCTATATTCAAACTGCTTGTTGTAACTGAAAGGCAGAAATAATGGGGGGGGAAAAGTACAAAATTGGAGAGTCTTGTGAAGCCATGTGACTTTGGGAACTGGAACTCAGAGGAAGACATACCAGAGCACATACAAAATTCATAAAAATGAAACTCTAGCCTTCTCTTAAGTCTTTGTTATCCAATAAATGTCTCTAACTGAGGAATCTTAAAAGTTTTGCAAGGAGCCATCAACAACCTTGCTTAGGTTTTTCTGGACAATACTTAAAATTCACTATGTCTTCACGCTTTCCGTGCTTGTCTTCCTACCCCATGAAAAATGTAATTTGGGACATTTCATTTGGTTTGCCACTTCTCTCAATTTTTTTTCTTTTGCTGTGTAAATTGACATTACCAAGTCTCTGGTTGTGACCACTATAGACTGCTCTAAGCAGGTCTCTAAATTCTGCCCTGCAAAACATCAGCCTAGGAGGACCAGGGATCCCTTCCAACCCCTAACATTCTATGGGTTTTAGGGAACATAGTGACATGTTCAAGCTGAAGGACATAATCAGCTTTAAATTTGTAAATATGTGACAGTTCATGTTAAAAAGGGGATGTTTAGGGATTTCAAGTCCCTTTTCTGTCCGAGCTACCTGATGCATAGTGCATCAGAACTCCTGGCAACATCCCTCTTAAGTTTAAAAAGAAAAAAAGAAAAAAATTGCCACGTGTTCATTTTATACTGCAGTTGCCAGGGGAGAGGGAACAAGAGACACTGAAAAGGTAAACAAAAGAACTTCAGCCCAGTAGCCAAAGGAGAAAGAAGTGAAAGTTTCCATTTGAAGAACAGAAAAGAAATAGTCTGTGCTTTGTTCTGCAGTATTTCTGCAATCCTCACTTCTTGGGTAACTGATATTAGCAGACTTTGGGAAGCAGAAGATTTAACTTTGCAGCATAGGTTGAATGGAGAACAGTGCTGTAGCACCACCCTGAAAGCGCTGCGTGTGATGAGTACACAGTGTGGCGGTAATTTCAATTTAAAAAACAGGTTCAGATCAGCGTGAAGGCCAAAACTGAGATTAAAAGGTTCTGACTGCCAGTAATAAACTTTTTTTTACTGTTAGGATAGTCATGCAGTGGAATGGGTTGCCCAGAAAGTTTGTGCAGCTTTGAAGGTTTTCCAGACCTGACTGAAGAAAGCCCTGAATACACACTGGTCTGACTCTGCTTTCAGCAGAAGGTTGGGCTCCTAACCCCAGAGACTCAGTCCTCCAGCCTGGTTTCAGATGTTCTGAATTTCTGTGATTTCTTCCAATTCTGCTACTCTGTGCTATTGCCACTTCCAGGTAATATATTTGGGATCTTTATTTTCTAAGTCTCTTTTCCCACTTGAGTCAAATGAGAGTTTTTCTTTATGGTGAAACTGTAAAGCAACACAGGAAATTATTTCACTTTGTATCTCAGATTTTAAAAGTAAATTCTCTTCAAAGTGTCTGTTGGCTCTCTGAGGCCAAGAATCTGAAATTTACTTCTCCTTTGACAATATTTTCAATTCCTAAATGTACCTATAAACCTTTCTTAAATACAAGTGGGAAATTTGCCTCAGTCATTCTTGGTCTGAATGGACCTATTCCATTTTAGCTTGGTTGTTTGAACTCCTAACTTCTGAAAGTCAAACATATTAATCAGATTTCTCTCCACATGCAAGTGGAAGGATGGTCACTGACCTGTCTGCTGTGGCTTCCTTTTGCTTTGCTTTTGGATTCATTTTATTAAACTGTCCATTGACTTTCATTCTCATCTCCAAAGTGGCATTTGTTTTGTCATAGTACTTGACATCCAAGAATCAGAGTTCTGAACGACCTGAAGTAATGAGTTGACAGAGTAACTGCAGACCACTGTGTATGCATGGCCAGGGCAACCCAGAGAGTTTCATTGGTCAAGTCTCCAAATCAACAGCAGAACTAAGAGTACAGCTCAAGTCTCTTGACTGGTTTGTCTGCACGAATCTAGTTTTCTTCCTGTGTCCCTATGTCAAACATGCATATCTACCCCTTAATTAGCAGTTTTTCCTCTCTGCAGTCAGAGGGCTTGAAGCTACTTGTTCACATTGGGACTCAGTCCATAACAGTAAGTTGCCTTTTCCTACCTATTTTGCTTGCCTCTCTTCATAGAGCACACTGGAAGGTGCAGTGAATATATATATATTTTGCTAGCTGATGGCTGCATAATTTTATTGCCAGAGTGCCCAGGAAATAAGTCTTTTAAACAACTGTTTTGGCCTGAAAGGCCTGCTGAGGTTAGCCACATTTCTTCAGAGTCTGCTCAAATCTTCTGCTTGTGCAAGAGAACTGCCCTTGATAAACAATGTGCGTTTACCAGGAGAATCACGGAATCACCTAGACTGGAAGGGACTTAAGAGATCATTCAATCCAATCCCCCTGCCATGGGCAGGTTCACCTCTCGGTTAGACTTGGTTGCCCAAGGCTTCATCCAATCTGACCTTAAACACCCCAGGTAGGGGGCATCCACAGCTAATCTGGGCAACCTATTCAGTCTCACCACCTTCATCCCGAAGAACTTCCTCAGATCCAATCTAAACCACCTCTCCCTCTGCATAAAGAGAAAGGCAAGGGGTGCTGCAGTCCGAGACACCTTACTTATACCACCTGGGTCCTATGTGAGAAAATGTGTGGTTGCTGATCTTCCTTCCACATCACTCATTTCTTCACAATGTGACTAAATGGCTGGAGTTGGGATTAGTGCGTAGGCTTAGGCAGACTTTTTCTAACAGCAGTTCTGTACTGGTAGTTTTCTGCCTTCTAGTGGAAGGTGTCCCTGGCCATGACAGTTGGATTGGAATTAGATGATCTTAAAGGTCCCTTCCAACCCATTCTATGAATCTATGACTGAGTATTTACAGTGGGCATTTAAAGAGAGTGGGGTTGCATTAAGTATAGCCGTGGAGCAGAAATTAGCCTACAGAATCTGTTCATCTTAGTACTAATGTGTGGTACCTGACTTGCAGCCTCCTTGCAAGTTTTCTTCCTTGTGGCAAATGAAGTCTGGTCCCAAAGTCACTGAGACATAAGCAGCATGGATTTTTAATGATTAAACTATTTTCATTCTCATAGCAGAAAGATCTATATAATTTGACCCTTCAGTTTAACAGAATTTTTCCCATAGAAATAAAAACATCCTGTTGTAAGATCCCATAGCAAGCCACAGTGATAGCTTTAGAGCTGAAAGGCGTATCTTGCTTGCTTTGGCTAAGAACCCTAGCACTCTGGCATACAAGTGCACTGCATCCTCAGTTCTGTGGCACATCTTTTTCTAACGTGATCCAAAGTGATCCTCTACCTCTTCTCTCTTTGTGCCACTTGGTGTAGGGATGTGATGAAATAGATGCTTCCAGGGGTATATCATTTGTGGTATTCTTTGACTTCAGTGTGTGTGATAAGCACCCAGAGTACAAAAGGGATGCTTATTTGTACAGTGTAGAAATCTGGAGTTATATTTAACAGGAAAGTCACAGCGCACACTCTTTGGAGCATGCTTGGGTTGCTTTCCAAATAAGGCTTGCAGTTTCTGGCAGGAAGAATAGGGATCTCTTAAGACAACAGCAAATAAGAACAGGCTAGAAGAAATCCTTTGCAAAATCTAGCTCAGCTGAGAGTGAATGTGCCAGGAAAGACTAACCTTTTTGTGGTTCTTGCTCTAGTGGTTTAAGGAACTGAAAGTTTCCTCTCCTCTCCCCAAGACTCCTGGGGTGGCATGATTGTGGAAACCTTCTTAACTCCTCAGCCTTTGCTTTCAGGAACTTTGGTGAACACGTGTTTCAAAGAAAACAAACGCCAAATCTGCCCAGGGTTAGTTTTATCTCTGTGTGTTTCATACTTCTGCTGATTTCTGGTCCCATTTCTGTGTCCTCCCTCAGGTTGGTGACACAAGCTGCTAGTTTGATAAGCCATGGAAACTATGTATTGCTCAATCCTTCACCCTTTCTGTTGCGCATTGGTTCTCCTTTTGGGAGGCTGCCCTTTCAGTTGCTCTCACAAGTAATGAAACCGAGGTCTGTCCTAATGCTGCCAAAATACGGGATGTAAGAGGGAGAGGGGCAGGTTAATGTTTGTTCAATGGGTTGGCTACCTTCTGTTTCCTTTCTCCATAGGTACTAAAAGTTCCTCTCTCTGGCTTAGAGAATGAGCCAGTTTACACATATCTTCATTACAAGTTCTTTCTTTGTTTTATTTGTTTAGATGTGTGATTGCACTGCTAGGCAAGTAGACAGAACAGGCACCAAGTAACCTTCTGTCTGCCCCTACTCCACTGTCTTATTGGGAAGCAGGTGATCAATGTCGTGGTGGCAAGAGAAGCAGCAGGTTGAAATAGACTTCCTAGCACCCTCTCTGTGGTTTTGTAGGAGGAAAGGTGAGCTTTCTCCCCAGTTACCCTTTTCTCCTGTGGAAGATATTCCTCTAAGGACAGCAGCCTGTGACAGGTTTCATTTGGCAGAAGGCATTATTTGAGGGTGATGTGCGGTGAGAAGCTCTGTGCCTTCCAGTGACTTCTGGGTCTGCAGGTTTCTCTCCCACCACTCACAGCTGCAAATGAAGGAAGAACTACAGAAACATGTGGGGAAGATTCCTTCTGAAACAATTCTAGAGAGGAAGCTGTGATAAAAGCCAGAAATCCATCATGTCCTGGCAACCCCAGTAGCTGCAGCAATACTACATCGAGTAGGAGAGGGGCATACATTGTCCCCTAGGCCAAAGGAGGCATGTCCCCAAAGAGGCCCATCTAACCAGATAATGAGAGGAAGGAGGATGGTGTTTCTATATGATGCTGGAGTGTGGGGGTTGTGATGCTGCTCTGGTTCTCCTGCCCAGGGAACTACAGTAATTACCCATGTCAGAGTTAATTGGACACAGTGAAGTTAGGGTGTTGAAAGGAGGCTACTTGCTTTGTGCTGGGGACGTAAACATGAGGGAGTGAAAGCAGCAGAAAAGCACTGTGCAGCTCTAGTGGGTTCAAATCCCTAGGCTCCAAGTCCCAAATGACAACCTCCTGCACTCCCAGCTGCTGCCTGGAAGCAGAAGCCTCTCAAGTCTGGAGGTGCTGCTGTTTGCTGGGGTCCTCAAAGCTCTGCTTTTGCAAGAGCTACCTCTGTCTTGGTAAGGCACCAGCTTGCTTGTGTGTTTTACCGGCTGCCACTGGCATCCACAGCCAAGATATGTTTTGTTAGAGGAGCCTGCGCCAGCTTTTGGAGCCTCTGACGTGGCAGCAGTGGTTGCTGCCTCTTCCTGCAGCAGCCCTATGCTTGGAGCGGTGTCCCTGCGTCTTCCTGGAGATCTACAGACTGAGGAGCAGCGGGGTGGGGCGAGGTGGATCATCCTGGTGGCTGGGCAGGCAGGGTGTTAACTCTTAATGACTGTTCTCTTCCTCTCTTTAACATCCTCATTTCACCCACAAGTATGTTTTTATTTACAGTCACAAATGGTTTGTGTCTAAAAGTGCTTTAATGATGTCTTCCTAGCTGCAGAATTAAAACAGGAAAAGCTGAAATCTACTCTCGTTCAGTAACAATAAATAGCTATACTCTTACTTAAGGCCAGGTACCATCCATGCTTCCATATGTCTAGCACATGAATATCTCAAGAAAATGACCGCATGTACTCAAAGCCAGCTCTTCTGCAGACCAGAACCTGCTGTGGTCTGAGCTCCACAAAGCAGGTTTTTGCATTGAGTTGGGATAGAGTCTGGGAGAGAGCAAGCAAGGTGTGAATGAGAAAACCAGTCACCAAGTGCAAGTTATGAATGATGAGGAAAATTAATCCTTTGTAGGAAAATGAGCAGAAGCTAAGCCAATGCAAAAATTAGCTCCAATTCCATGCATTTTTACACTGATGTGACTTCCCTTCCCCTGAGGGTGCAGGGCTAGTAATTAAAAACATCTATATTGCACAAACTAATAAACATCCTCTCCGCAGGAAAGGAGGGTATTGTGCTTGTTGCCTCTCCTTTCCTCTCCTTCACTCTTCCCTCTTTCCAGACTGGATAATGGAGTAGGAAGGTGGGCTTGGGAGGGTGGGGAACGTTTTAAAAATGTTTTTATCTTGCTCCTACCTTGCCCCTTCTCCTGCCTGCACTCTCACCAGGGGGTGGCTGCTGCTCAGACGTGAGCTGTGCGGGAGGAACCAGCGGTCGCTGGGGCTGAGGCCTGTGTGAGACAGGGCAGAAGCCCCTGGCGCTGGCTGGTCTCCGTTGCCAGCTGTGGGTTAAACGCTGATCAGAGCCTTCCTGAGCTCCAACTCGTTAACCCTGCATGCAACCGGCCTCAACTAAGGTCGCTCATCCTTAGCTCTCGGGGGTACTGAACCGTCTCCGGGACAGCGGTGGGGCTCGGGCTGTCGCTGGGGCTAGCCGTGACGGCAAGGTTCTGCCGGAGCCGCCGGGCCTCGGACAGGAGAGACGCTTTTCCGCACGGGAATCCGGTGTTCGAGGGCAGACGGCTTTCCCGCGGGTAGCAGGCTGGGACGGGGAGCGGGCGGCGGTTCGGCCCCCGGTGTGGAAGGCACTCGCGGCTCTCCTCCTGCGCTGGGAAGCTCCGCGGAGGCTGCTGGGCCAGGAGGAGGCCCGCTGGAGCCGCCGCGCTGCTGGGCCGGGCTGCTGGTTGCTCCGCCGTGGCGGGCAGGCGGCAGGGCGCCCCCGGCGGCGCGTGGCGGCCCGGCC